>JAFBJS010001353.1:0-24837 GCA_016785265.1 Paraplagusia blochii | reverse complement strand
TCTCTTTTTGGTGATCTCAAGAACAAATGAAAAGTCGACCGCTGTGGTCGTCTGTAGTGTGAGCGTTCCAGTCCACTGGCCGTCGAGAACCTGCTACATTGGTCTTCTGGAACGTCCCCTCCGTGGGAACGAGAGTAAGAAAATAACGACAAGAACAAAAAACGGCTTTTTAAAACGGCTAAAAGTAAAAAAACAGGTAAGATAGAAACAAAGAACGGTCGGCTGAGAAGAACGTCCCATTGTCTCTCTCCGACCGGACAGCATCTGTGAAATGTCAACATTGACAGTCGGCACTGTTGGGGCCTCCCATTGGTCCGTGAGGGGGCGGGACAAAGACGTGATACAGGTAGTGTTTTTGGTCCCCGTGCAAATGAGACCGACGTGAAATGAAGGAGCGACCGAGGAAGGGCCAAGGCACCGCGCGTCAACGCCGCGTCTCCGTCCTCAGCAGCTGAAATGATCAGGCCTCTCATCTGGGTTTGTTCTGGTTCCGTGCAGAAAATGTCACTGGAGTTCCAAAGAGGAGTCCGTCTCCACCTCCTCCTGTCCCGTCTCCTGTCCTAGGAGACCAGCTGCTTGGCCTGCAGCTCCATCTCTGCCGCCCGTTTCAGGGCCACGTCCACCAGGAGCTGGAAGCCACTGAAGTCCTGCGTGAGGTCTGGAGGCGTGGGTGGAGGAGTGTTGAAGAGCCCGCTGCGGGGGCTCAGGTTGCCCTCCATCAGGGTGGTGCTGGTGCTGATGCTGGTGGTGGTGGCGGGAAGCGGCGGCGTGCCCGGACCCTGGTCCTGGCAGCGCAGCAGAGCCTGGGCCGACCGCAGCAGCTCGCAGTTCAGGCCCAGGACGGAGGCTGGCGGGAGGTGCTGGGGGTGGGCGGAGGTGACGGTGGTGTGGCAGATGACGGAGGGGCGGGTGGGTACGGAGGAGGTCGGGGAGGGTAGGACCGCCGCCTTTCTCAGGACGCCAGGCGTGGTGGCTTCACAGCTGGAGGGGTGGAGATCACGACGGTCGCAGCTGTCGTCGGCTCCACCGGGGGCGCTGCTGTGCTTGGGCGACTGGGAGCCGTCGGAGAAGCCGTCTCCCACCTTGCTGCCCTTCCTGGAGATGGTGAACTGGTTCGGATCTTTGCCGTCTTTCCTCAGCATCTCTGGGAGGAGTCGGCGCCGAGCGTTGATGAACCAGTTACAGACCTGTGGACAGAGAGGGAGGTCAGAACAATGGACAAAAGACCTACAGGAGAACTAAGAGTAGGACCCACAGAACCCACTAAGACCCCTGGACCCGCAGTAGGATCCACAGTTGGACCTACAGAACCCTCTTAGATTCCTGGACCTACAGTGTGACCCACAGAAGACGCCTGAGTAGGACCCACAGTGGGACCTACAGAACCCTATTAGACTCCTGGACCTACAGGACCCACAGTTGGACCTAACTCAGAACCTACAGTAGAACTTAGAGTAGGACTTACAGTAGAACTTACAGTTCTCCGTAGCTCTCACTCTTTATTGTTCTCAGACAGCTGTGTCTGGAGGGAGGGAAATTCCTGTCCTCAGAGTGCCCGCCCCTGACCCCGCCCACTGACCTGACCCCGCCCACACGGTGTCAGTTTACTCACTCTGTCTCACACTCACACTGTCTCACACTCTTGCACCACAGAGCTGCGGTGGCGGCTAACCTTCAGTGAACCCTGACACATGTTTTGTTTGCCGGCGTCTCAGGAAGTGATTCATCTGAGCCCGCCCCTTCCTGTCTGTCGGGTGCCCCGGCCCGGCTCACCTGCAGCGTGGACAGCTGGGTCTGCCTGGACAGCAGAGCCTTCTCCTGCTCCGAGGGGTAGGCGTTGAAGCGGTGCTCGTACAGCCAGTCCCTCAGGATCTGGACCGACTCCTTGGGGAGGTTCCCTCGACGCTTCCTTTTCCCACTCACCCCTGAGCCGGACGACAGGTCCAGGGGGGTGTCCACGCTGTCCTCATCATCTGTCTCACTGCCTGACAGCATCACCAGACCTGAGGGGGCGAGACAGACAGGGAGACAAAGAGTGTGAGAGAGAGACAGACAAACAAGCAGAGAGAGACGGACAGAGAGACAGACAGACGGAGACATGTATGAGGTCACAGCATTGACTCTGACAGTCTGTCAGTCAGTGTCACTGTCAGTCATCCAGGTGTCAGACTCTCTCAGCCAATCGTTAACCAGCCTGTACAGTGGGGGGCGGGGGTGTTGATGTGTCAGACTGCTGTCAAGATCAACCACGTGACTCATATAAGGGGCAGGGAGGGGGAGGAGGGGAGGACGTCACCGTGACTGGTGTGATGATCAGAACTGTGTCAGCGCCACAACAACAACAGGAAGCCCCCCCCACTACACCCTGCCGTGTCTCACTCACACCTGACGGAACTGGTCACATGACCTCAGCTCTCAACCCGTGGCTCCAGGGACGGTGCCCGTATTCAGGTCAACTCTGAGGGCGGGGGGACGCGGAGGGGGTGTGGGGGGGCGACTCTACAGAAGTTCCTGCAGTCAGAACAGGATGACGTCATTACGCAGGCAGCGGAGCGGGGCAGGGGGAGGGGGAGGGGAGACCTGTTGCAAATCAGCGTCTCCAGACTAAACAAAGAAGCCGAGCTGCAGTTCTCTTTGTCCCGAACTTTCTCCTGCGACCGAGCGGCCGACGTTGAACCGCGGCGGCCACAGCTCCACCGAGTGGCAGGAAGTAGTGTGAAAAGTGCCGAACCACGCTGCTGCGGTCACTGTGCCCAAGTTCTGAGGGGGGTTCTATTGTGTGTGTGTGTGTGTGTGAGAGTGTGTGTGTGCGCGCGCCCGCTGCACCACGAGGTCCGCGACTGGAACAAGGCGAGTTCTCCCGACCAGGTCAGGACGAACATTCGCCTACTTTAGACGAAGGCCAGTCACTGACGTCACCGCAGGACAACGTGTGCGGGGTTTTGAACAGAAAAGTCGCCTTCGATTACCGACAACAACAGGCGAACCGCCGCGAACCCTCAGCCGAAGTCGACATCCTCCAGGAAACGGCGGCGAACTCCGACGGGCGAAACCGTTTCTTTTGTCTTTCGGACGCCGTTTCCAAAGTTGAGGACGGCGGATCGACACATGGGCCGAAGCAGAGAGTGTGGGACGGAAACCCGGGTCGAGCTGGTCGACCATCGACCAGCACATGGTGCAGAGAGCCCCGTGTCAGGTCTGGAAGGAAACAAAAGGCTGGGATGGAAGCGGCTCCACTCCGACACTCACCCTTCTTAGTCTTCATCTCTCCGCGGTAACTCGTCCCTTTGTCCTCGGTGTCTGTCCCCGTTGTTGTCCTCCCTCCGGATATCCGACAGAAATAAAGGGGAAAAAAACAAAAATTAAATCCTTCTCGGTGGGAATTCCTCTTCTCCTGGTTCCTGTCCTGTCTCTGCCGCTCGGCCGTGTTTGGTCTGGAGGCTGGGATGAAGAGGAGGCGGAGGAGGAGGAGGTGAAAGGGACTTTTTTGTTCCTTCACCTGAGCTCTCCGCTCCTCGCTGACTCTGACTGTCTGTCTCTCTGACAGCTCTCTCTGACAGCTGCCTGACTCACTGATCCTCCTCCCACCGCAGGAGGGAACGAACCTCTGACATCATCAGCGCGGCGGCTCTGCCTGCTCCACTGACACGGATCGCTGTCTGCGCGCGCACGCGCTCTGCCGCAGACCCCTGCGCGTTCACGAATCCACGACGGACACCGCGATCTGTTGATCTCGTCGGATCGGCCTGTCTGTCTGTCCGTCTGTCTGTCTGTTTACTCATTATGGCGCGCAGTCCGTGACCGGAAGTCATGATGACGACAACAACAACAACAACAACATGCGGCAACAACAACAGCAGCAGCAGTCAGTGGATCATTAGTATGAGGAGCAGAGAGCTGAGGCAGCTGCTGTGACTGACCTGTCTCTCTCTCCACACTGCCTGTCTCTCTCCACATTCTCTCTCCGTTCTTTTTTTCTGTCTGTTTAATTATCCCACGGTGGAAGATTATTGCCATCGCGCGGTCGTTTGTGGTAATGATTCAGAATGCAACACGGCTGTTTTGATCACTGTGTGTGTGTGTGTGTCTGACGCCCTCTGGTGGACACTAATGCAGTATTACTGTTTATTACTTTAAAATGTCCCTTTTGAGGTGTGAAAATGTCAAACATTTTGGAAGCTAACAGTGTGGGAAGCTTCCGAATATATAGGTTAATCAGGTTTATGTTTATTCATATATTTATTATGTATTTTTTGGTGCAATTAATGTTATAGAAAAATCCAACTAATTTAACTAATTACAAGGAAAGTAATGACCACATTCATTTCCTTATAAGGAAAGCCAATAAATGTGTTTGAATCAACCTCACAGTTACTTTGGTTAATGGCGGGACGCTGTCATTTACTAAATGATGCTGACGTCACGTCCACTGTGTGGCGCTGCAGCTGTTTACAACCACTGTTCCAATAGACGGCAGTAGCGGTCAGCCGCCATCTTGGTTGTTTTGATAGCTGTAAGTCAACCAAACGTAACATCTCACCAAAACAAAAGAAAACGCTGGTCTCTAGTTATCTGTTTGACTCATGATCGACCTGCTGTCTGACCGTGGTTAGACATTAACCAGACAGCCAACTGGTGTTCAACAAATACTGATAATAAATAATGGATAAGACGTTAACCGATATTGACTAGCCTACTATTATTTCAAAGGGACGTAATGACGTACTTCCTCCTTTGGCAGCCGGGCTCTTATTTTGAAATCACCACACCGGATGTGTCCGTGTGTTTTGGAAGGCGAGGTCCTGCTGTATTTGGAAGGCTAAATTTAGGGATTGCTGTAAGTGACGGCAGCGCAGCGGTTCGAGACGTGTCTCCGTGTCTTCTCGTCACCGGTGACGGCACCATGGGGTCGCTGTCGTCGATGACACGCCGTTTATTTCGGGTGGTTGTTGTCATCCTGCCGTAGCAGCCGCGGTATAAAGGCGACTCCTCCAACATGCAGCTGTACAACAGCGCGCTGACACACTACCCGAGGTCGTCGCACAAACTCAACATAACTTTATCCGCCGCCTCCGAGCGACTCGACGGGACAACCGAGGCCGACCAGCCGGGACTAACTCACCCAGGGGCAGAGGGGACTCCGGCGGCCAGCGAGGACTCGCCCGCTTCCGCAAACATGCCTGCCTTTTCCTGCTACGAAGCCTCGTCTGTGAGGCCCGTTTACTTCACCTCCACAGCGGAGATTCTCATCAGGAGACCGGACGGATCCGAGACGTCGGTACCGGTCCACATCATGAGGGAGTCCCAGAGCAAGTCTGCCTCCCCGGACTCGTGTCACAGAGACGACATCCTGTGTACTGACTGTGACGGTGACGTCATCGTGGACCTGATAGATCATCTGAGGAATGGAGCTGAAGAGTTTTTTCCTGACGGCCCTGAAGTGTCTGTCACCAGGAGTACCGTCTCTGGACCAGGGGTGGAAGAAGACACCCGAAGGATTGTGGGTAATGGCTGTCAGACCCAGGTCAGAGGTGGGGACTGGACATCTCAGTCCACCGTGGCACCACTGCAGGAGGATGTCCCGGTGGACGTGGTTCCGTCAGGTCCGGATGGCCGTCAGGATTTTGAGCTGAGCGTTCTGCAGGACTCGGGTCCAGAGAGGAGCAGAGAGACGGGGGACGTCAATGACAAGGTGGCCAGGTACCTGGCTGAGGTGGAGCAGCAGAATAAGTACCTGCAGGAGAGGAACAAGTACCGTTACCACGTCATACCGGACGGAAACTGCCTGTACAGGGCCGTGTGCAAGGCCACCTTCGGGGACCAGGCACGGCATGGCGAGCTGCGGGAACGGACCGTGCACCACATCGCCGACCACCTGGACCAGTTCAACCCCATCATCGAAGGCGACGTCGGGGAGTTCCTGATTAGCGCCGCGCAGGACGGAGCCTGGGCCGGGTACCCTGAATTGCTGGCCATGAGTCAGATGCTGAACGTAAACATCTACCTGACCACAGGGGGCAGTGTGGAGAGCCCCACCGTCTCCACCATGGTGCACCACCTGGGCCAGGAGGACGGCTCCAGGCCGGCCGTGTGGCTGAGCTGGTTGAGCAACGGTCACTACGACGTCCTCCTGGACGCGTTCCTTCCCAACCCAGAGTACGAGGACTGGTATAGACGCTCACAGATGCAGCGGAGACGAGATGAGGAATTAGCCAAGTCCATGGCGGCCTCTCTGTCCAGGATGTACATTGAGCAGAACGGGACGGTGTGAGGAGTGGACTGTGTTGGAACTATTCGCTTTTTGGTTCTGGAAAAGTGTGCCAACCTGTGGGCTCTGTCCGTGTCAGAGCTCCCTCTAGTGCCTAGATATTTATTTCCTGTTTTATTGACCTGTTATTTTTCTACGTTCCTGGTGTGGGCTCCTTCATACTCAGAGATGCCACGTGCGTCTTGGTGATTCAGTCTGTTGACTGTCTTTCCAGTCAGACCAGTCTGGAAAGTATCTGTATGTACAATTAAAGCTTTATTTTTTCTATCGTTGCCTTTGTTTAAAAGGGATTTTGACACAGAAATGCAAATAAAGTTGACAAGAAAATCTTCTCTGCCTGTCCCATCAGACTGTAGAATGAACTTGTCTTCCTGTTTATGATGCTGCTCAAAATGATGAGTTGCAATGTTGTTCCATTAGGGGGCATTATAAACCCCCATATAGGAAGGAAGGAAAGCAAACTCCTTGTCCTCCTGACATTGTGATTCACACCACTGCACACAACCAAACATGACCTCTGTATTTAACCCATCACCACAGTGAACAGTGGGCGGTGCCTTGCTCAGTGGACCTCAGTGTGGATTCGAACCTGGAACCTTCTGGGCCAAATTTCTTTAACCACAAGGTTAAGGGACTGACCACCAACTTTAACTGGTTTTTGTTAGTGTGTCAGTTGTTTCTCTGTAATAAACAATGGAATAAAGTTAAAAAATATCCTAATGACATTTAACTGACAGAGAATCAAATAATGTTAATATTACTTTCTTTAAAAAAACGATTAACTTCCACCCCCTTTTCTGGGGGTTTTCTGGGTCCAACCGGAACTGGACTAACGGAAGTTGGGGAGACTTCCGTTTCTTTATCACTTTTATCGGCGACTTTGGTAATTAGCGCCAATGCTTTCCGGTCTAACCAATATTAATAATAATTAAAAATATATAATAATGCGTTCCCTTTGGCACGAATTAAAGACGTCTGGTTAACATCTATGTTATTATCCCCAAACATTTGCCTTTTTAAGGCGAATTACTATTTTATAACTTTTGGTTGTTGACTAACTTGGCTACTTCCGGTTGGTGTTTCTAACTGTCATAACTTCGTCGGCCGACACTAGTTTTATCTCGTATTAGTCGTCTTTTAAAGTGCAGCAATAACTATGAACAAAAAGGTTCTCAGGTAAAGTTATCAAACCAATATTTATCAAGTATTCTAGACTAACGAAAAGGGGCGGGGAGTTCCGCTTCTTTATTACTTTTATCGACGACTTTGTTAATTAGCACATATGCTAATTTAGCTCTCTCCGTACTAACCAATATTAATAATAATGATAAATATATAATAATGCGTTCCATTTGACATTAATTAAAGCGGTCTGGTTAACGTCTGTGTTACTCTCCCCTTATTCGAATCTAAAGTCTGCATTTTTAATGACTATTTTATAACTTTTGTTGTTGGCTAACTTGGCTACTTCCGGTTCGTATTTATAACTAGTTTTATATCTTATTAGCCGTCTTTTTACAGTGCAGCAGTAAATATGAACAAAGAGTTTTCAGGTAAAGGTAATAACTCACATTTATTTATTGTAACATAACTTTATCTGAAGTTCAATCTAAAATCCTTCCAAAGAGGGAGAAGAGGAGAATCGAGGCATGGTGACGTCACCCTGCAGTCATGTGGACGATGGTGATGAACAAAAAGTTTTCTTTTTTTTCCTGAGCGGGTGAGGAGTAAACGTTGGTTCCTGGAGCAGAGGAGGAGATCAGCCGGGAGTCAGTGGACCGACCGACCGACCGACCGAGTGACTGACTGACTGCAGTCCAGTCTGTCACAGAGTCACAGTCACAGCCGACAACAAGTCAATGACACTCGCTCCTCAGCTCGGCTGCTGCTGCTGCCGCTGCTCCTCCTCCTCCTCCTCCTCCTGTGGGTCTTGTGGAGCGGAGCGAAGCAGCGAACTCAGCGGAGACTTTCCAACGAGGACTGACCGCAGAAGGCAGCGCTCACCGCCGTCTACCGGGCAGCGGTGGTCGGTGACCGCGTCGCCGTGATCGGACCGGAGAGGCGGAGGTGGAGGACATGTCCGGACACCGGGTCCAGTTCGCGGACCTTCCTCCGCACAGAGCCAGCCCCGGAGTTCACAGTAAGTAACCGAGGAGCAGCGGGGAGATGGGTCTGGGTTTGAGGGAAGGAAAATGGGAGAAACACAACATGTCTCTACGGTACAGGACAGGAAGGGACAGGACAGGACAGGACGGTTCAATACAGCATGACCACTGTGTTAACCAGACAACACAGGCAGAATCTACCAGAGATCCATGGTTCTCAACCTAGGGTACCTGTACCAACAGAGGTACAGAGGAAGTGGATTTGGATTAGATTGGCCACACGGTGGCTGATGTGGTTACTGCACTGAGAGGACAGAGAGGAAATGAGAGACGGCTAGGTGTAAACGGTATCATAGAAACGTCTTCGGAGCGACGGCGCTCCAGTTAGTGTTAGCGTGAAGCGTTTGTGTCCCTCAGAGAAGGTGAGAGGTCAGGGTGGGGCCCAGTCTGAAGGACATCATAGTCACAGGAAATGAACCCACTGAGGCTCAGCGTTACCTCTCTCTGTGGAATAAGTTACAGATGTGGTTTTAATCCCTAAGGTCCAGGTCGACAGTTATCTCTGTGCTTTGGTTAACTTCCTGCCTCCTTCCTCAGGTCGGTCTGATCGTCTGGAATGTCCGTACCCAGGGATTTTCTTGGAGATGTTTATGATAGATCTGGTTAGCTAATGTTTGGTGATAGTTATGACGGACATTTTTTGATATTTCCTCTGCGTTTACTCAGAAAAATCCATTCCTTAAGGGTTTGTTCAGAGCCCAGCCCTGAGACAGTCTTCCCAGAACATTGTAGTCAGAGTTCCTGGTTGCTCCTGACCCTGGATCAACCTTATCTCTCTCTCCTAGACTTGCTGTCCCGACCTTGGCTCAGTGTAGACGCACAGGCTGAAGAAAACATCAAAACCAGAAGTTTGGTTTGATTGGATTTCTTTATGACGTGACACTGACTGAGGTTTTCTGCTGTTGTCCAAGCTGGTGCATTAACAGTTATTAAAAAACGGTCAAAATGACCACTAGAGGGCATTCTACTGTGTAGATCAGAACCGTCAGCTCTTCCATGCCTATTTGGTTGAAAATGACAGGAAGTTCATGTAAGGCTGCAGCAATCTTAGCCCCGCCCCCCACTGCTGTCATTGGCTGATGAGCCACAGTTCCTCTGTGTGTTTCTTCATGTCCCAGAGCCCAGCTCTGATCTTAGAACCTGGTTCCGTCAGGTCTTCTCCTTCCACAGAACCGCAGCTTCTAGATCAGTGATCCGTCCTTCTCTGATGAGCTCCTCTGTCAGCAGAAGCAGCAGCAGCTGCTCTTCCACAGTTGACATGTCAGCAGTGTCTGGATAAAGACCTGTGGTCTGCTGACAGTGGAACCATTCCCATGAGACAGGGTGGAGAACGTCAACATCTCTGTGTTTGGTGGAGTGGTTGGAGCTGCCAGTTCTCATGGCTCTTCACCCTCAACTCTTCTTCTTCCAAGTTTCATGTTGTGGCTCCAGATGTTCCTGGTGTTTGGCTCCAGTCAGTCAAACGCTCTTCTGTCACCAGATGTCACTGTAAACACCTCTGTGTTTCTCACTCTTACTGACTGGTTCTTCTCCAAGACTTTGGAGAACGTTGCCATCAGGAACATTCCTTGATCCTAATTATCGTTGGCAGAAATCAGGAGATGTTGACAGAAAAACACTGATCTGAGGAACGTTGGATCTGGAGAACCCTGTTGGGTGGTCTGCATGTCTGTGTGCTGCTGTAGAACTGTCTGTCTGCCTGCCTGTCTGTGGTGAGAGACACAACAACAACAATGATCAGGTTATAACAGTTTCTGTAGTGAAAAGAAATGTTTGATGACAGCTTTACTGCCCCCTGCTGTTGACTGTTGTCCAAGTCTCAGGTCTGTGTGAGTGGAGTGGAATAGTTCTGTTCTGGTTCTGTTCTGGTCCAGTTTCTCCAGTGTCTCTGCTCCAACACCTGATGTGTTTCCCAGCTGTTCTCCACTTCACTAAAGATTTGTTTCCTCAGTTTCCAGCCAACATCTCCAGGCTGTAGCACCAGCAGTGACCTACTGTCACTCTTCTCCAACGTGGCTGGAATTCCTGTGGACCAGGTGCAGAAGTTGACACAGCTGGTTCTGATGAAGGGCTGTTGTTTCATTCATGCTGAGGCGGGATTTTGTGATTTCCAATAATATTCCTGGGAACACAGTCTTTCCAGAGGAGCTGCTTGACTGATGTTTCTTCAGCCTGGTGGAGGAGCTGTGAAGTCAGAAGCCTCAGATCTGTTCTCCACGGATATCACACTGGTTCAGACACTAGACATCACAGGTTAGATGTTTGTTGTGGTGTGAATTCCTCCTCCTTGACTCACCTCCTCTGACTCAGCCATTCAGAAGAAACTCTGATCCTCTCTCCAGCAGCACAGCTGTGGAGATGTGGAGAAGAGCCAGATGTTTTCCACTTTTTTCTCTGTCTTTTTCTGAAAACCAACCATGATGTCACTGCCCCGTATGTAAACCATAGGAGGATAATTGTCTTCACTTGTGGAGATCTCAGCAGACGTTCTACATCTGGCCTGCAGTTCCACTCCCCATCCACCAGGGGTACCTGCTCTGTGTCTTTCCATGGTGGTCCCAGGCCTGGACAGAGCTGACCATGGATGGACACAGACTGGTGAAAGTCAACACAGAGTCAACTCTGCAACTTTGGATACAGTCAAAGATGATGGAGACCACCAACAGGGGTCAGCATTGAGTCTGTCACTGTCAGGCCCTTGTAGACCGTAGGGCTGTAAGACTCTAGTAGAACTTTCAGACTGTAGTAGTACTGTTGTAATACTGTAGCACTGCTGTAGTAGAGGTTCAGGAATACTGCAGGGCTGTAGTAGTACTGTAGTACTGTACCGGTGCTTTACTAGGCTGTAGGACTATAGTAGTAGTGTTGTAATACTGTAGTAGAGGTTCAGGAGTACTGCAGGACTGTAGTAGTACAGTAGCACAGTGATATTGTAGTAGTACTGCAGTACTGTTTCTCAGTGTTTGTCCTCGTCTCCTCTGATGGTGTTAATGAGTGGGGCGGGGCCCTGCTGCGGTCCTGTCCACAAAATGGAGGAAAAAAGACCGAGGGTCTGTGAAATGAGGGTCGTCCAACTGGAGTTGAACCTCTGACTCCTGTCTCCGTCAGTAACCACAGGCCACCATGTGACAGTGATGGATGGAGGTGGTTCACTGTTGATCAGCCATGATTGGCTGTGGTGGAGGTGAAGTCACCAGTGTTGACTCTGTTCTTGAACAAGTCTGATCCAGAGGGTTGCTAGTTTGAAGCCCGTTCCAGCCCAGACTCTGCTCCTGTCTAATGATGTCCCCACAACCCCACCCCCCGTCACCTGACTCCACCCAGCTGTTAGCTGTTAGCAGCCCCCTGGACCACCAGAGTAGAGCTAACAGACGGCTCTTTACCCACCCTAACCTGCTGTCCTGACTCTGGACAACTGGACTCTGAGAGATGGACGGGTGTCTTAATCTGCTGCTGCTGCTGCTGACTGATAAAGGTCCAGGCCAGTCTTTGATCTCCTCTCTATTCTTAATAAGGATCAGACTGAAGGGATTTGGACCAGAGACCACCACCCTCCCCCTGAGAGGGACAGAGCGGAGAGGAGGATTCTGCTCCTGCTCCTCCTTCACTCTGTCTCTTGGTTTCTGAAGGAGGACAAAATATTCATGAAGGAGGAGATGAACCAGGAATTGAGATCTGTACAGAGGGACGGACGGTCCTCTCTGAGAAGGTGCAGGAGCAGGACGTCGGCCTTCGTCCTCCTGTCCTGCAGCGGTTGGTTCCCCTCAGCCTGTAGAGGTCACTGTTGTGGCTAACTCAGATTATAGTCATGAGAGTGGAAAGCTGTAAAGATTAGAGTGTGTCTGTCCTCATGTGATCAGGACAGGAAGCTGAGCAGAATATATTTTTCTGTGTCACTCTCGTCCCCCTCCCTCTGTCCCAGGGTTGACCCTCAGTTGCTGACTCCACTTCCTGTCACTTCAGGTTCATCTACTTCATTAAACTCTGAGCTGCTGCAGCTGCAGACGGACGTCCAGTGTTTGGACCAAACCTAAAATATCTGCAGAACAAATCCTTCAACAATATCTCTGGACCAAAACCCAAACTACCTCCAGGACAGATCCCCAGGTTCTGGCTCATCCATCATCTGCCCCGTCCAAGGGCAACTATGTGCCCCAGGCTCAGACTGTGGTCAAGTCCCAGCACAGCCTTCATTTCTCCCTGGACTTGGTTGAGCCCAAACAGGTGGTGCAGGGCCCCCAGGCTGGCCCACCCTCTTTTTTTTAGTTTAATAAAGTTCCTGGACCTTCCAGCAGAGCGTGCTGTGGGGGTGTGTTGACCCCGTCAGCGCTCCGTCTTCGCAATCTCTTGTTTCCAGCCACAAATATGTTGTTTATGTGGGACAGCAGTCACAGCTGTTGGATGGAGTCGGGGTCAGTTCATTAGACAAATACCACAGGGACACTGGGGCAACGCTGACTGACGCCCCCTACAGACACTTTCCTGTCATGTTCAGGAATCTTGTTTTCAGCTGTGATGGATCAACAGCTGAAAACGTTCTGGAACGAGGAAAACTGTCCTGACGCAATGCTGCCCTCTGTCTGTGTTTCCTCCTTCCTGGACTTTATGGTCGAGAGTTGGTAGGAGCAGCACCAGGAAGAACTGGACCAGGATAGACCAGGACCAGGACCAGGATGAACAGCGCCCTCCGCGTTCTTTGTGTCAAAGTGGAAAGATTTTTCCCTGAGAAGAGAGAGAGGATGGTTGGAATGTTCTGACACCGCAGGAGACCACAGTCTGTGTTTGTTTTTGGCTCAGCATGGGCTGCCACTCCAGAGGTTGGACCACGTTCACACCTCCACCCACCTACTCCCACCTCCTCCCTGTCAGCCTACCTGCTCCAGCCCCAACATGCCAGAGGTGGAGCGTTATCTGCTCACACTGACTCAGCGCGAGGTGAGACAGGACCTCGGAGGACCTGAGCTTGTCCTGCTCTCCTGCAGGATGTCCACCTCCTCCAGGCTGGCGCGGCCTCCCCTGCCCGTAGCTCCGGGCTCCAATAAGGAACGTCCGGCCCTGGGTCGAGCCCTGAGCGCGGGGGAGAAGCTGAAGAGGGCGGGCAGCGACGGGTTCCTGCATCGTCAGAAGGCTCTGATGTTTTCTGTATCCCTGGACCAGGACCAGAGCCAGACTAAGACTTTGACCAAGACCTCCAACCATGGACTGGGTGAGAAGGATGGAGAGATGAAGACCAGGACCGGTCAGCCCCCAGCCTCAGTCCAGAGTGAGTACTGAGCCCTGGATCTTCTCCCCCAACTCCTGGAGCCTGGGTCAAGGTCCCAGAGGCTGGGTCAGGGTTTCAAAGACCAAGTCAGGGCCTGAGAGACTGGGTTAAGGTCTCAGAGACTTGATCAGGGTCCCAGAGACTACGTTTGATCTGGGTGACATTTTAGAAAGAGGGCTTACTGAGAAGTAGAGATTTCTTTGAGGACCCTAGTCTGTGGGGGGTTCCAGAGGTTCTTCACAGTTCTATCAGGTCCTGGACCCATTCAGAGCCAGCGTTTCTTCATCTGTCTGTCTCGACCTGTCTTCTGTCTGTTTCTCCTGGAGCTGGTTCTCAGTCTCAACCTTCAGTTGGGGCGGGAGTGGGGTTGGCAGGGGAGAAGAGTCGCAGAGTGACAGAAGGAGGTCAGGAATGTGAGCAGGGCATGCTGGGAGATCAACTCCCTCACCCCCCTGTTGTAAAGACAGGTTATGGGGTGGGGTGGGATGGGGGGGCAGGTTGGTACTGGAAACCAGATGTTCTCCTCTGAGCTGACTTCACTCTGAACATCAGTGGAGTCTCATGACTCAGGAAGTATGGGACGGTATTGTTCGGTACAGAACAGTACCATGTTACAGTGTCATGGGACAATACCATGGAACTGTACTATGACACTGTACCATGGTACAGTCAACTCCCTCACCCCCCTGGGTACTGATGGAGGCCTCCTCCTCCTTCTCTGTGATCCCTTGTTCTGTGTTGGCCTCCCATGATCTGGAGGTCTAGATAGTCCCGAGGTGAGAACTGGTTGTCTCTGTTGGAAACAGGACATGGTCATGGTGCTTGAGTCCAGACAGAGGTTGTAAAAATGATCGATGAAGGAGGAGGAGGAGAAGGGGATGATGGGGAGAAATATAAGGAAAGCGGCAGAAGAAAATGTGATTCACGGTTGTTGTTGTTTAGATTTCTCCTTCTCCTCCTGCAGTGGTTGAAGCCTCCTCCTCCTGCTCTTCCTCCTTCTCCTCCTCCTCTCAGCAGTGACGGTGTTCAGCTGCAGTGGCATGTAGCAGCCTGTAGTTGAGGAATGTGTTGAGTGTGTGTTTACCTGGTTGGTTGTCAGGAAAGTTTTATCACCTCCTCCTCCCAGCAGCAACACTGACCTGTTGGATCTGATGTTAGCTCTTCTGTCTGGTTCTTGTTTCCTCCCATCAGTGACATCACTCACCGCTTCTTTGTGCCTAAATGTTTAGATGCTCTACTGCCCCCTTCAGGCCTGTGATTTGTTCATCTGTGTCTCCTGATCAGAGCAGAGGAAGGTGTCGTAAAGTCCACCAAACTGGACTTTTTCTCTGCTGCTTCTTTCCTCCTGTTGTCTTGGCTCCAAGTCCTAGAGAGGAACCTAAATCCTTGGTGACAGTCTCTTATCTAACGTGGACGTCTTATATAATCCTTAATTTCTTGCGCCTTCAGGAAAATCCCAGCAGAACCAGAAGAGACAAGATGGTGTCAGGGGGTTACACAACAGTCGGTGAAACCAGGACAGAAGTCCGACCTGATCCTACTTTCTTTTTTTTGTTTAATGTTCAAGTCAACGGGTGGATGTGAGCAATAATGTCACACTGTTGGCCCCCGAGCCACGGATTTAGGTTGGAGCAGAAAAGCTGTGTAGTGTCAGGGTGGACGGTGCGTGTTCAGCCTCCAGGTGGCGATGTTTGTCTGTAGACTGACCCCAGACCTGCAGCAGCAGCACCTCTGTCTGTGAAGCACAGCGGTCCAGTCTCTGGGTTCCTCAGTATCTGGTTCAGTATCTGGTTCTGGACCTGGTTCTGTACCATAGTCATTAACTGTCATTCTTTTTTGTCACCTGATGGGGGCGCTCTCCCTTTGTTTCTGTTCTCCTCTGGTTGCTGCTCGTTATGTTGTGTCCCCAGTGGAACAGTGCACCCTGGTGGTGAATGTCGGTGCAGCAGCACTCCCCCTGGTGGCCAGACTGAACAATGTTTCCTGAATTCAACCTGGACTGAGAGGAAAGGGCAGAACTAAATCAGACGTCAGGACCCTCAGTGGTCTGGGTTGGTGGTCCAATCAGAGACGGTCTGGGGGTCGGAGGCGGGACTGTTAGCTCTGGAGATGAAGTTCTAGACACACCCCCTCTGTCAGAACTGCTGAGAGAGAGAGACAGAGAAAAGTTCTGACGGCGTTGCTGACGGCTGGAAGTGTCCTCCTCTCCTGACTTGCTCCTCTTCCAGGAGTCTTCCAGACCCAGGAGATCCAGGAGAAGGAGGTGAGCTCCATCATCCGTGACTCAGCTCTCCATTAGTCAGGTCTGTCTCCTCACATGACTCCACCGTGGTGGTCTTCAACTCTTGTCCGAGCTGCCTGTTCCACAAAGCTGAGGTTTGATTTTCTAGGGACAGGAAGGGAGGGGTCGGGGGTGGTGGGGGGAGCATTAAGTGTGGTGGTTTGGGTGGTGGTGTTGGTGTTGGTGGGGAGGGTGGTGTTGAACTAGAGCCAGCCATTCAGAGCTGACTCTGAGGCCAAAGAAAAGGGGGGGAGGGGGCTCTAATGTTTGTGTGACTGTGTCTAATTAAACTGATGGAGAGGGTGGAGGTGGTGGTGGTGGTGGTGGGGTGAGAGGACGGACTGGAGATGACTGTTAACAAACAACAACAACAATGCTAACGACTGTCAACCCTGAGAGAAAGTGTTAAGAATTCTGTTAGAACTCGGTCAGAACTCCGAAAGAACCACGTGAGAAACTGGTACGGATCTTGATAGAACTCTGTCTGAACTCCGTTAGAACTCTGTTAGAACTCTGTTAGAACCCACTTTAGTGGATTTGTCCTTTTATGGTGAATTCTTTCTCCTACGTTTTTGTTTCTCTTTTTCCCCTGGTTCTGACTCTAATCTCTCCTGGTTCCGTCTCTCTTCTCTCCTGGTTCTGTCTCTCTTCTCCCCTGGATTTGTCTCTCTTCTTCCCTTGGTTTTGTTTCCAGTTCTGTCTCTTTTCTCCCCTGGTTCTGTTTCTCTTCTCCCCTGGTTCTGACTCTAATCTCTCCTGGTTTTGTTGCTCTTCTCCTCTGGTTTTGTCTCTCTTTTCCCCTGGTTCTGTCTCTATTCTCCCCTGGATCTGTCTCTCTTCTCCCCTGGTTCTGTCTCTCTTTTTCATCTGGTTCTGACTCTAATCTCTCCTGGTTCCGTCTCTCTTCTCCCCTGGTTATGTCTCTCTTTTCTCCTGGTATTTGTCTGTCTTCTGCTGTGGTTGAATGAGCTCCTAGAGTGAGTTCATCTCATTTCTCTGGTTTCTTAGAACTTCCTGTGGAAACGTGAGTTCTTGTCTGACATGGGTCCTTGTGTGTCTCTACGTCTCTTGGCCTGATGACGATGATTGGGGAGGGGACGCAGGACAATGGTCCTCTTCTCCTCCCCGTCCATTAACCCTGTTCCTCCTCAGTGTAAACACTCCTGCCCCTCCTGACCCCTGGCTGGGGCAGTTGTTCAGTCCTTCAGTCCTTCAGTCCAGTCCTACCTCCTCCTCCTCCTCCTCCTCTTCATCATCTCTTTGTGGTCACGTCAGTCTGCGGTGGTCGGCACGACTCTGGACTAATGAAGGGTGAGACAGATTAGCGTCTCCCTCCCCTCCGTCACTCTTTTTTACCCCGGACCTTCAGCTCTCACGTTTGCACAGGACCGTGTTAATGAATCGGTGCCTGGGTTTAATGACGGCGCTCTAATCCGGTCCACGCGGACCGCTCCGTGGGCCAGAACCGTCCGTTTGGAGCGGTTTGATAATGACTCAATTATCAGAGCTGAGATTCCTAATCTGTGTGAGCTGACGTTCAACGCTCTCTCTGCAAATCCTCCCGCACTCGGATGTTTGTGTTATAGCAGGACTATTCTGGGAGCAGCAGCAGCAGGTCTCAGTCTGGACTGGGGGAGAGTCCTGAAGCCTGGGACCAGTGACTAGAGACCAGAGAGCCATGACAGGAGGCCAGAGATGAAACACCAGATACCAGTGACTAGAGACTAGAGGCCAGTGACCAGAATCCAGACACCAGAAAGCAGTAACTAATGACCAAAGACTAGACACCGAAGTTTAAAGACCAGAGACTAGATACCAGAGACCAGAGATGAGACACCCGATAAAAGAGACTAGTGAGAGGTGTCTAGACACTAGAAACTAGTAACCAGAATCCAGAAACCAGAAGGCAGTAACAAGAGAACAGATGCCAAAGTCTGAAGGCCAGAGACTATAGACCAGTGACAAGTGTCTAGAAACTAGAGACCAGACACCAAAGTCTAAAGGCCAGAGACTAGACACCAGAAATGAGACACCAGAGACTATAGACCAGTGACAAGAGTCTAGAGACTAGAGACAAGGGACCAAAATCTAGTCTAGTACCCTAGTCTCCGAACCCTGGTCTCCTGTCCCTGTTGATCATCAGTATCTTTCCTTCCAAAGACTTTTCTCCTACGTCATCATCGTTGATGTTGTTTGGAGGTTTTTTTCCCTTAATGTTGAACATCAGATGTCTCTCAGGAATCGTCTGGTCTCAGAGACCTTTGAGACGACCAGGGTCTGAAGTCCAAGAGACAAAGGCAGACATTCCTGTCTTGAGAGGCCGGTACACAGTGGACGCTGGGCCTCATTCCTTCCCTGCGCCTCAGTGAGAGTCTTGTTCTGCGGCTGACCACTGTCATGCAGCGGCTAATGGCTTTAGCATGTGCCGAGCCGCCTGATTGGCTCCAGCCGTCCTGGAGCGGTGGACTGGAATGAAGCGAGTCTTTGTTGAACCGCCGCTGCCGCTGCTGCAGCCGAGACGGTAGACACGCACTGCAGTGAAAGGCAAACCTGGTGGGAAGGAAACCTCCAAACAAAGTGTTGGTAGGGGGCGACAGAGGGCACAACGGACGGAAGCGTGTGTGTGAAGAGACCGTTTCCCTTCACACACTCTCACTAAGTCCCATGGGAATGTTTCTGTGGCCTCGGAATTCTGGTGCAGGACTGGAAAATCCAAGCAGAGCCTTTCATTAGTCAGATTTTCCTCTAATTCCTGGGGAATGTAACGACAGACCATCGGTCCGTAGCTCTGCTACAGAACATACATATGGTCTGTACTGATGACGACTGCTGCAGACGTCGCCTGCTTCTCTGGGCGGAAAAATACTTCCAGTCTCGGAATGTTGCGATGCTGTTTTGCACCAGAGACACGTTAGAGCCGTAATAACGCTGGTAACGGCCTGGAAAGACCTTCAGATACCAGGACTGATTCTTTCCATACCCAGTCCAACCTCAGTGAAAACCTCAGTGGGTACCAGGGTGGTCAGTCCAAACACCAAAGACAAGAGCACAGAGAGCAGGAGATCATACGTACACCTGGTCCCCTGTCCCCGTCCCCCTGGTCTCCTGTTGCTGTTCCTCCAGTCACCTTCATTCCAGAGATTCCTGTGAATAAAATCTTTTGGAACGCTCTTCCTTTGCCCTGTGATTAGTCTGAACTCTGGATTATAGGCTAGAAGGGTTCGATTTCCTCCTCCGGCTGTTGGCTCAAGGACTTGTAGTCCATGGACGCTGGTCTGACCCTGGTCCAACTGGTCCCTGCTATGTGCTTTCATCAGCAGAAAATAACATTTACCTCACTGACTAGGGGGCGCACTATGATCTGTGTTGAACATGACTTCCACCTTCACTGGACTCCTCCCTGAGGAGGTGTAAAGTTAATGACTGACCAGCAGGGGGAGTTCCTGCAGCTCTCAGACTGAATGAATGCAGATTCTTGGAATTCCTTCTTGGTTGCTCCACCACTGTCCAGCTGCATGTCCAACGGCACCCCCTGCTGCGGAGGAGGAGCTGTGCAGGTGAAGTGAAGCAGCAACAACCTGTTTGGTGTCTCTGTCCCTGACGTTGGACTCTATTCTTTAGGACTGGCTTCTATTGGTCGTCCGTCACTTTCCCACACGTCCTCTGTTGATATAACACAGACAGGAAGTCAGACAGGTCCATTGATGGGTGTCCAAGTCTGTGAACCAGTGTGTGTCAAAGAATGTTGTCCCTCCACATTTTCTTGACTCTTGAATCTCCGGTGGAAAGACTATTTATCAATTGAGGGGGAAGACAAACCAGTCTAAGACAGACAGACCAAGAGAGACAAAGATAAACAGACAGACAAAGATAAACAGACAGACAAAGATAAACAGACAGAGAGAGAGAGACAGTCTGTCCACTGGTCACTGGTTTCTCCCATTCACTACTTTTCCTTGTCACTCGTTTCACACAGTCACTCGTTCCACCTGGTGGCTCTTTTTCCTAGTCACTGGTTCCACCTGGTCACATCACTGTTTTATCTTTTTTACCGGTTTCACCTGGTCACTGGCCTTTCCTGGTCACTGGTTCCACCTGATCACAGGTTTTTCCTGGTCACTGTTTTTTTCTTTATTACTGGTTCCACCTGGTCACTGTTTTTCCTAGTCACCAGTTCCACTTGGTCACTGGTTTAACTTGTTACTGGTTTCACCTGGTCACTGTTTTTTCCTTTTTACCAGTTTTACCTGATCACTGTCTTTCTAGTCACTGGTTCAATCAGATTGTTGTTTTCCATTTGGTCACTGGTTTTTCCTTGTTACCAGTCCCACCAGCACACTGGTTTTCCTTGATGCTGGCTTCACCTGGTCACTGTTTTTCCTAGTCACTGGTTCCCTCTTATTATTTTTCACCTAGTCACTGTTTTTCCTTGTTCACAGCTCTACCTGGTCACTGGTATTTCTTGTGTCAGTGAGTGGGAGAGAGTGATCGGGCGAGTGACCTCTGGTCCAGTCTTATGGACCTGTCACTGACCACCATTGAATAGAAACTGGTCATATTTGGGACCAGTTGATCCAGAACCAGGAGTTGAACACAGTGAAGTGTATAAAATCTGTTGAAGCTCAGGCCGGTTCAGGCCTCCAGACAACAGTACCGTCCATCCGACCATGGTACTGTCCATCAGACCATGGTCCACCCTGGGTCAGTCGCTCCTGCTGTTTGCACTCAGCTAGCTCAGTGTTAGCTCCAGTTTGGACAGTGTGGACAAGGACAAGGAGTCTTTGTGTGTTGATGCGTGGTCGTGGGACAGTTGTACACACACACATTCCTCCATAAATAAGACACAACCACAGATTGACAGCAGCAGAACCAGAACCAGGACTAGGACCAGAGCCGCCAACCAGCCCCTGGGTCTTCAGGGTTCTTCTCGTCGTTGTTTGTGAGGAGCGAGCTGTCCAAGGGAGAGGTGAGATTCTTCCCTGACCTCAGAGAGGAGGACCTTCCTGTTTTTTCCTCTTCTGGTCTGGACGGCTGACAGGGGGAGTGCAGCAGGGCGCTGTGTTTGGACCGCAGGATCTAATGAGTGGTTGGAGCAGCTGCTAATCACTGCTTTGACCTGCTGGTGGTGCTGCTGTGTGGCTTTGGTCTGGAGGACGATTGTGTCTCTCAGACCAGAGCATTCTTGACACAGAGAGTTAGTGTTTTTGTGGATGAAGAGATGGAGAGAGTGACAGTTCTACAAGATCAGAGCGATTGGATTGGAGGATCTGGACCAAAAGGACTGGAAAGACGAGAGTCCACCTGGTGGATACTAGTCATCAGACAGCAGACTGGTGATGTGGACCAGAGTGTGTGTGTAAGACCAGTGTAGTCAGCACAGTCCTGGTCTGTTGGTCTTGTCTGGAATGCAGTCCACTCTAATCCCGGCCCCTCCCCCCCAGTCTATCCTGGGGCCCTGGGGCGGGGTCCGAGCGAAGCCCCCCCCGAACCCCAGTGAGCCAGGAATCTACAAGTCTGAGTCCCTGTCTCACCCTCTGCCCCCGTCTGTCTGTCTGCCTGTTGATATGGAAGAAAATCTGTGTGATGAAGACCAGGACTGTCCTCTGGACCAAGGTACCGACACCTGTTCTGTCCCTTCGTGTTCTGACCGGGTTCTCAGTGTGTTCTCCGTCAGTGTTCCGTGGTGGACCAGTGTTTAGAAGTTATTAATAGTCCAGAGCTGAGACTGTGAACTTGATCCACTGAGCAACAGACGGACTGTGGATGGACAAGGAGGCAGAGGGACCTGCTCCCTGGTTCCTCCTGGTCACTGGTTGCTCATAGTTGCTGGTTTAACCGGGTCACTGGCTTTTTCCTGGTCACCAGTTGCACCTGGTCGCTTGCTGCTCATGGTTACCGGTTGCACCAGGTCACTGGTGCCACCTTGTCACTGTGTTTTTCTAGTCACTTGTTTTTCCTGGTCACTTGTTTTTCCTGGTCACTGGTTACATCAGCTCACTGGTTTGGAGACTAGGTGGAGCTGAATTTTCATAAATCCCAGGTTCCTCTTCCTCCTCCTCTCGTTCTACTATTCCTCCGCCTTCTCCTACTTCTCATCCTTGTTCCCTGGTCACCACTGGAAACAGCCACACCCCCTGTGGTTGGTGTCCAAGCCCTGGCTCTAGGTCCTGGTCCTGACCGTCCGTCTCCTCCTCTGTGTCCCCTTAGAACAGACCAAGTCCAACTTGAAGGTGACCTCAGCGGAGGACGCCGAGCGCCTGGGTCGCAGACGGGCCTCCCCCGATGGGACGCCGCCCACCAGGGGAGACGCCAAAGGCTCCCGCAACGCCCCCCGCAGGCACACCTTAGGAGGGGCTCGAGGCTCCAGAGAGATCCTGGCCATGCAGCCCCCAGAACTGGACAAGAAGAGGGAGGCCTTCCTGGAACACCTGAAGCAGAAGTACCCTCACCACGCCAACGCCATCATGGGCCACCAGGAGAGGCTGAAGGAGCAGGTCAGTGGTTTCCTGCGTTCATGAAGGTGTGGGGCGGGGGGAGGGCTAACACAGGGGGCGCCGCGGGCGGTGGAGATGGAGTCTGGGGGAACCTTGGTCCCAGGTCACTTCCTGTCAGGTGACAAACCGCTCAAAAGAAATGGAAGTGTTTTTGTGACTACTGTCACCTGAACCTGTCTTTGTCTGTCCTTCTGTCTGTCTCTTGGTGTATATGTCCTGCTGTCTGTCTGTCTTACTCTCTGTCCTTCTGTCTCTCTGTTGGTCTGTCTGTCCATCTGTCTCGCTGTTGGTCCTTATATGGCCTCTGTCTCTTGGTGTAAGTGTCCTACTGTCTGTCTTGCTGTCTGTCCTTCTGCCTGTCCTTCTGTCTTTTGGTCTTTCTGGTCTTCTGCATGTTTGTTGGTCTGTCTATCTTTCTGCCTCTCTTTTGGTTCTGCTCCTGGTCCTGGTCCTGGTTCCATGGTCCTGGTTCCATCTTGTGTTGACAGGTGGCGCCCCCTGTGTTCCTGTGTAGAACCAACAAGTCTGACGTCACCTGTCGTTGTGACTCAGGTTAAAATCAAATCACATTTTGTTGCTGGTACTCATGGTTGCATCCAGTCCTGGTCTTTCCTGGTCTTTGGTGGTTTTGGAGCTTCTATCTGGTTAGAATGTGGAACTACTGCACCTTGAACTGAGGCAGACCCTCCGACCACTTGGCCACAGGGTTCTCCTTCTCCTCCTCCTCCTCCTTCTCCTTGCGGTGGAGAATAAAGTGCAGCGCTGTTGTTTTTCTTCTAGACTTATAGAGCTCAGAGGTGGAGGAGGTGGAGGGGGTGGTGGAGGGTTAGTTTGTTTTGTCATGCAGGCAGTCAGACAGGTAAGTTCAGCTCCGGACCGGGGTGGAGTCAGGGTTGCCATGGTGACTGATGATGTCACCGCTGGAGGGGCTCGGTTTTCGTGTAGGTGCATGTTCGGAGCTGAGCTCTGGGCTGAGACGCTGGGAGTGTGTGTGTGTGCGTGTGTGTAGGAGTGTGTGCGTGTGTGTGTGTCGACGGTGCAGACGGAGCGCGGCTGCGCCGAGAGCAGAGGACGATGGGCGGACGGACGGTCTGTGTGCACCGAGACACCGACTGACTAACCGACCGACCGAGGAATAAGAAAACTTTACTTTTTACACGTGTCCGCGGAGGAGTTGACGGAGTTGACGGAGGTGGAGGTTCCTCCTGCGGCCGAGTCACCGAGGTGAGAGACGGCGTCCGCCTGTCTGTCTGTCCGCCTGTCTGTCTCTCTGTCGGCTGCCAACTTTCTGCAGCTCCACAGACTGGCGTTAGCATGTCTCCACTCCCAACAGTCAGGTGGAGAAAAGTCTCTCGTGCACGCGCGCGCCACCCGTGACCCCGCACCGCAGCTCTTTTTTTTACCACTTGTTGGTCGTAATGTCGGCGCGATTAACGACTAAATAAGAGGGTTTAAGGCTGAGAGACCGATAAGATGGAGGTGAACATTAACGACCAAGAGTCTAGTGGCCAACACTGGTACTACAGCTGGGATTTAGTCCTTACTCGGTTCATACTGTACTTGGTAATTAGTTAGTATTTAGATGGATTTACTGGCCATATAGTTATTGTTTAGTTGTTAATTACTTCCCTCTTCAGGGGTTGACTCAGCAACATTTTACTTATATATAGTTTACCTGTTGTTATTTAAAACAATTTAGTTGTTACTTAGTTGTTATTCAGTTCTTATTCAGTTCTTTTTCGCTTCTTTAGTAGTTATTCCGACGCTGTTGTTGTTTAGTTGTTATTTAGTCGTTACTTAGTTGTTGTTATAAAGTTATCATTTAGTTGTTTTTTGATTGTTGTTCAGTTGTCCTTTAGTTCTTATTCAGTTGTTGATTAGTTGTTATGTGGTTGTAAGTTGGTTGTTTATCGGTTGTTGTATAGTTGCTATTTAGTTGTTATTCAGTTGTTGTATAGTTGTTATTTAGTTGTTTTTTGGTTGTAATTCGGCTGTTTTATTCAGTTGTTGTATAGTTATTATTTAAAAGTTTCAGTTGCTATTAGTCGTTATTGAGTTGTTAATTAGTTGTTATTAATTGTTATTTAGTTGTTTTTGGTTGCTTTTAGTTGTTGTGTTGTTCATATTCACTTGTTTATCAGTGGTTATTTAGTCATAATCTGGTTGTTGTTCAGTTGTCATTTAGTCAGTGGTTGATTAGTTGTTAGTTGGTTGTTGTATAGTTGTTGTGTAGTCATCATTAAGTTGTTATTTAGGTTTTTCCAGTTGATAACTAGTTATTTGGTTGCTGTTAGGTTGTTGTTTAGTATTTGGTTGTTGTTGTTCAATTAGTTGTTATTCAGTTGTTTGTACCAGTGTTCCAGGAG
>JAFBJS010001351.1:228993-259123 GCA_016785265.1 Paraplagusia blochii | reverse complement strand
CTTTCCCTTCACCTTAGCTGACTCTCTTCTATCACAGATCACTCCTGACTCTTTCTCCAGTTGTTCCATCCTGACTCCACTCTATTCTTCTCCTCTCTTCCACAGTCTCCACTGCTCCAAACGGTTGATCCTAAGTATCTAAACTCCTCCACCTTCTTCCACATTGTCTTCTCTTTAGTCCAAACCGCCACCTCTCTAGGTTGTCTTCTAGCTGCTCCTTGCTCTCACTGCAGATCACAATGTCACCTGCAGATATCATGTTTTTGGATGTCCTCCATTCTCTACAGATGCTGGTTCTCCCTCTACATCTGCCTCATAAGCTACAATATCTGTCACTGGTGTTTGCTCGTGTCCAGGAATAGTACAGAACCTAGTACCTGTGTGTGTATTTACCAAAGCAGCTGCTGAACAAACATGTTGTGAAGAGTAAACATCTGCACGTTTTTATCTCTTAATAAGGGAATGAGACACAAGCAGTCAGGCTGTTGGCTATAATTGCCTTGAGCCTGTCGCTGCTGTGATTGCACACAGAGCAGAGTGACTTTAACTCCTGAGAGACTGGGAGAATCCTCGGATTATTGAGGTGGAGAATCATCCAACAGCTGCTCTGGTTGAAGAGTGGGCTCCACTGCTAACAATCTGTGTCTTAATAAACACAAACAGTTATGACACATTTATTCATTCACAGAGTTTTCAGAAGTGAGTGCACGGCCTCTAATGTTCATAAAAGAGTCCAGGATTGTAAAACGAAAATAAATTAACACATTTTTGCTGTATTTAGTTAAAATAAGATGTTTTTTCGCTACTATTACCATTTTTTTCCCATTATATGGGATAGTGGTGGTCTAGTCGGACTGGGGTCCTGAGGGTTCCAAGTTCAAATCCACCTACTGCCCAGTTACCACTGAAGTCCACTGATCCACCGTCCCAAATCACTGCTCTACCAGGGACTTTTTTGTTAAATACAGAGGCCACGTGTCGTTGTGTGCAGTGGTGTGAATCACAATATTACAATGACAAGGAGTTTACTTTGCTTCCTTTCAAAACACAGTAACCGCGCCACATTTTCTGTCTCTTGAAAGAAAGACTTAAAAATCCCCATCAGTGTCTAAATATGTTGTTAAATTGTAAGAAAATTACATTTAGTGAAATCCCCATGTGCAATGAATGCATTTTGTAGTAACTGGTCATAGTGTATGCACTGGTGTCACAGTGCATATTCGGTTGCTTTATCATTTACTCATTCATCTTCATCTGAATATGCACTACTGAGGGGGAGCTGGCACCACCCAAATCACACTCCACCATTCTCTGAGCCTTCCTGTTGGTGCTGAGCCCACTGGAAGTTATGTGGAAGGTGGGACAGAGCACATCATTGACCACCAGGTAACAGGTGTTATCAAACCTGAAACATTGTGGACCCAGGTCTGTTTTCTTAACCACCAGGCCACCACTGCGGCCCCCAGTTGCTTTATAAATTATTTCTTTTTCTTTTTTTTTTGTCAATTTTATTCAGCCTTTTTTGACAGCACACAGTAGGCTGCTGTTGTAGGCTGCAGATGCATCCCAGTCTGGATGCCTGTCAGTGTTTGTCTGTAATTTTTCACTGTTAATAGTGTTTATTAAAACAGAGGAACTCTGAACTTCACCCCTTCTTCTGATCTTTCCCCCTATCAGGAACAGTCTAGTTGATTTATGTGAATATGATCATTAACTCCAACTGCCCAGCAGTGGCTGCATCATAAAAAATTCATCAGAACGACAGGACATGATGCTTTGACATCTGGGGTGGTGGACGTTGGACTGAGAAATCTGGTCGTGAAAAACACGTAGTGACCAACTCACTAAAACTTGTGTCAGAAAAGTAGATGTTGGGTTTTAATCCTAGTTCCTGGTTTGACCTCAGTCGTTAAGTTGCAAATTGAATGTTCAGTGACATAAATTCTCTTCAACATTGTTTTATGTGCCTTTGTCACAGGTCAGATCTGCAACACTTGGAGATAAAACCTTGTTACAAACAAAACCATAACACAAATGAAGCCACATTGTCCTCTGACCACATGTGAAACGATTTGTGTGCGTCATTGGACGCCTAACTGCACATTCAGAGCTCGGGCTTTCAAAAAGTTAACTGTCTATTTTACAAGGACATAAAAAAGACCTTAGAAGAGCAGCATGAGATATTTCTGGTCTAATTTTTCTCCGTGCCTCCACTAATTCACAATCTAACAGTATCATGGTCAATTATGTGAATACAAAGAAGGGGAGTAGATATTGGGCAGCTAATGGCAGCGGATCAATTATAAAGTTACTAAATCTGCATGGGAGAAGAGCTTTATGTGCATCTTCAGAATCTTCTGACCTTTTCCTCTGCAGCAGCATCAGCAGCAGCCGTTTAAGTGACTGTGACAAGAATGTATTTAAGGATGTTTCTGGCTGAGTCCCTGAATGGGAGAAGAAAAATGACGTCCAGTTTCAGCTGTGTGTTTGGATGATCGGCGTATCATTTAGTCTGGAAATGATGAGTTTCCGTTTCCTCTCTGTCTCTCTCTCTGTTTGCAGCGCTGCCAGTTACGGGGAGAGGAAATCGTCGGCCCGTGCGACTTTGGAAAAACACGAGGAGAAGCGAAAGGTTGAGGATGGTAGTTTTGAGCACAAGTGGACACTGGTATCACGAACAACAACAACAACAACTGGACGGGGACTCAACATTTGGACGAGCAGAGAGCGGGGGAGGGGGGCTGCTGTGATCACAACCCGCCGTAGGGTTGGGAGACGGCAGATGAGTAAGTCTTGGCCCTGAAATGATTGCCTTAATACAACACATATACAGATCTGTGGAGTGGTGGAAGTTAGAGACTTATATGAGTTACAAGATGTTTTCTTTACCTATGGAAAAAAAAGTGTCTTGTAAGGAAACAGACGTGAATATTTTACTATGATAGAGTCGATGTTTGGTTGTAATGTCCACGTTATGTTCAGCTGGGTCGGCTTCATAAGTGTCACTGGTGACTACGGCGGTGAGTTTGCTGGCTGCTTCTGTGCACTCAGCACAACGACTCCAGTCTATTTTTATCTTCTTTTCACACAGTCAACCAAACCAGGCTGCTCTGAGTTAGTCACTCAGGCGCTGCCTACTTGAAAACTACAGTCACAATGCATTAACAAAAATCCCATTCAGGAAATGTGTAGAGAGGAGACTGGAGATACCAGTGTGTTGACTGATGGATTGCGGCCAGTGTTGTAGCAATGCTGGTACCGAGGCCAGCAGTCCAACTAAAGTCCAGCCTGATCTTAACACAAACACAGAGAACTCAGATGTGGGGGTTCAAATCCCATCTACATCTGCCTGGTCCGGTTTATAGCCTAAACATGGAGTGAAGCGTTTAACAAGTCGTCCCTATGAGTTGAAATGCCTGCACCGTCAGCCAATAATACAGCCATGTCCAAACTGTTCCACAAGGATCTTCTGTGGCTGCATGTTTTTGTTGCAACACCTGAGTTGACAGGTTTAATCAATGATCTCAGTCATCAGACAGCTGATTGGTCAAACTATGTGCTCTTGATTGGTTAATTGGAACAAAAACCAGCAGCCACACTGGCCCTGGAACAGTTTGGACGTGCCTGCAATAACACAACTGTAGCTCTATGTATAGATATTATTGCCTAAAAAATACCTGTATTTCCCAACATATGCCATGTTTACTATTTCTCATCAACTACTGGTCACCCAAGACGAGCCAAGTAATTCCATAGCCGGAATCTGTTGGACCCCGATTAGAGCAAAACCTCCCAAACAAAGAATTTTCCAAACCTTTCTCCCTACTCTCTCCTATTCCAAGTGTCTGTGAAGAACAGGGAAAAGTAATAGAGTTTGGATTGTAAACACCTCATATTTTTCAATATTCCAAATACTACAACTCCTGCTAAGGGGCAGACTTTGATTCTGTTATGCTCTACATTGATTGCACCGCCCGGTGCTCAGTCTTATCTCATTTCGCGAGACACGTTGCCAACGCTTTGACTCCGTGACTCCTGTTTGGTGGCAGGAAAATGTTATTTCCAATTCTGCGTGCATGCGCCGTAAGCGCTGCGGAGGTGTTTAAAGATAAAAACGAACACTTTCTCTCCTCTGTCGCTGACAGACAAGGTTCGCCTGTTTTAGCTGTTACGTTTCTAATGTTCACAAATCAAAAGGATCCAAGCGGCAGCTGTGGGTTCTTTTTTTTTTCCCCCTTCCCCTGTCTTTATATAGCCACAATAACTCTGCGGAGCTAATAATAACTTACGACTGTGCTGTAATGTCGAGGTTATGTAGTTTCACAAATTTGTAATGGGAAAAAAAAAGAGAGAGATGAAGATGTATGACATGTTTTTATAGAGTATTTTTATAGCACAGTTTTATTTACAAAAAAAGTGATTTGTTGATCAAATTGTCAGACCATCAGCTAAGTATCAAGTCTCAAATTCAAATAAGTCGAGGGCCACCACCCGCACTATCATTTCATTGAAGGGCTGCGTCAGCTTTCAGTGTTGAATACAAAAGAAAAAAAATAACGAAAAGTTTCCCATATATTCTGTGTAATACAACACTGAACCAGAAGGGGACTGTGGATCAGGGTTTAGAGAACAATAGGATTTACCTTAAAATGTGAAAAACAAATCTATAAAATATTATAAATTCAACTTTCACGTCAAGGTGGGGGGCCGCAAAATATTGTTCCACGGGCTGCAAATGGGCTGCGTGAGTTTGAGACTCCTGATGTAGAGGGAGGGGTTTCAACCTCAAACACGTATTCTGTTTATTAACTATTAAAGTGATACATTGCTAAATTGTTATTCGTGCCCATGATTCTCATTAATGTCTTACGCACAATAATTATAATAATTGGACTCAAAGACTTGGACCAGGACACAGAGATCAGAGCTACAACACTGATTGCAAACCAGTGAGGTGAACCAGACTGAACCCTCTTCACATGAAACTCCATCGCCACTGAAGCAAAGATGTCAGGCACATTAATTCACATCATGAATTTTTCACAGAATATTCAGCCCATGATAAAACTCCAAAGGGGCCGACGCGGTCACCGCCCCCCAGTTTCATCCACATAAACCTGAAATACCTTAGGTGTTGTTTTCTCAGATGCAAACCTAGAGCTGACCAGCTGCTTTGTTGATATGTTTTCACTTTAACTGTATGCAAAAGTAACATGGACGTGTGTTCTATATTTTTTTAAACCTAGCCTTGAGAATTACATAACCAAAGTTGAAAACCCTGAATTTGTTGTATGTTGTGGACTTCTGGAAATGTTGTGATATAGATGCACACTGACTAGGAGAAAAAAAAAATGTAAATACCAGACGTTTATACTTTGTGTGTCCTGTTCCAGATAGAGTTATTTGAGACTTTTTACTTTCTTTGACTGTTACGACCATCGACCATAACCGCCATGTTTGTTTTCTTCACCGACATCTTGTTCATGTCGTTGCTGATGCTGCTTCAATGTCCATTATTGAGTCGATTCCCGCTTCACAATTTCAGTTTCGTCTTCGCATTTGTGACATGGACAATTTTTCTACGTCTTGATCCGTTACAAAACCATTAGATGTCTTATATTTCTATGTAATGAAATTAGAAGTACATCATACATTTATATCTATTATACCAGACTGTAGTCTGTAGTATTGTCCTTCATCTCCCTTAAAAAAGTTCAATTTTCTCCCAGTATAAAAGCCTGAATGTTTATTCAGTCAATATTCACACAATTGTCCAAAAAAAAGTTCTCAATAATAATAATGTAATCGTTAAAAATCTGTAATTACCTCAATTGTTGTTACATCAAGAAAGATTTTGACCTTATGTTCAGATCTTCAGATTCTCAGACAAATCTGCACCAGGAAAATAGTCACGACAGACAGAGGAAGGAGACAAACACATGCTGATGATTTTATCAAACTTGAAGAAAGTATTTTTCAGAAAGTTTTAAGACATTGAGTGTAAAGTAGTAATTTTACAAGTCGTAAGCAATTGAATTGCTTCCTCGCTCAGAGTGAGATGAGAAGATTTGAAGCCTCTGCTGCTTCATCCAGCAGCAGTGTGGTCTGTACAACATGAATTCACTTTCATGATGTTACAATTCTTTATCTTTGACAAATTGAGGAAACAAACGCTCAACTCTGCCCAATAAGGTGTTTTTGTGTCAAATTTCTTAGTTGCCTTTCCCTCCTGTTTCTATACTCTTGGGCCGCGTGAGCTACAAACATACTGTTAGTTTAAATAACCCAGAATTAATATTTTCTTTAAATGCTTTATTGTCATTATGGACCAAACAAATTAACAATACGTACATATTGAAAAGCTTGGGTGATCTGTCTCTCTATACAAGTCCCTGGACATTAACAAACACTGCTCCAATTCAATCCAGCAGAATAGAATTGTTGTTTCTAAAGGTTGTGCACAAACTGACATTTTAATCTGTCTTCTTCACCCCAGGAAGAAAATAACAACATTCCTCTACTCTTTTAGACGGTTTCCTCAGGACTTAGATAAAAAAAAAAAAAAAAAAACATCTCCAGACATCTCAAAATATGACGAGATATTTCAAAAAGGTTTTTAATTTGACGTTATAAGACATTGTACATAAGAACTTGTCAATTTGTTAAGGTGAATCTGTGAAAGTCAAGTCAGAAATAGATTTTTTTAATGTATTTTCCCGGTGAGTTCATGGTCTTAGTCATGAGTTTCAGGTCTTTATCAATGAGGTAACAATCCTGTTTAGAGGAAAATGGATGACAAAGCACAACAGGGGTCAGTGCATATATGAAAATAGGTAAAAAAAAACAAGTTTTCACAGACTGACATCTGAACTAATTCATCAAAATATGTTTATTATTTTGATAAGTATCTTTACGTGAACACAAAGCAACTTCCTGAACCAGTGGAGAAGTTTTTATCATTTTCTAACTGTAGCTTTTGGTCCGTATCTGTTAGGGATTAATAAGTTCTAGATGTTTTGGGCAGTTTAAAGGATAATTGTCTAAAACACCTTTTAACTGAGATATATTACATGCACATGCATAAAATACATTTCTTTCCCAAATTCATGGAAAACTGTGCATTCCAAGGACAAAACAGAAATCACAATATAAACAAAATAAGGCCAGATTGCACAGCTGAACCGGTCACATCCAGCCCCCCCCCAGGTCTTAATCTGCTCATGCCTGGTCTGAAAGGTTAGATACTGACTGTAGTATCTGACCTGTGGTACGGACTCCACAGGTCGGACCGTGGAAAGGGATAATGCAGAGCGTCATGTGAGTCAGTGAAACAGATAAAAACAAGCACAAAGAGAAAACTTAATGAAATCGACGTGTCAGAGCTGTATAAGCCTCAGTCCGTTCATTTTAATAATTTATCTGGTCCGAGGCTGCGCTGACACAAGTCTCTCTCTCTGAATCACACCCCCCCTAACCCCGCACAAGGGCAGCCTCCTACTGTACGCCACGCAGGGAGAGGATAATAAAGGTCGATGGGCAGATTTTGAAGCTGATTAAATGTTACAGGAGCAAAACTAATTTGTCCTTGTGTTAGCAGAACGAGACTCACACTGTAACAAAGCTGTCGTGATCCTGAGGCAACGGTGTGTTTGTATTAGCTGAAAGTCACACAGGTCAAAAACCATAATAATAATAAAAAAAGGATATTTTTCCGTTGTTTTAAAGTTTATTTATAAAACTATTGAAATGACTTGCGTTGAGGAAACCTGTGATGATTATTGTGACTCATCACAACGCAGGTGTCGACCTAAACAGCAGTTTGGGATGTTCAACAGTGAGTCTATGAGGGAACGTTAGAAAATACAAAACAAGGTGAGAGGCCGTTTTATTTATGATCAGCTCTGAGCTGGAGGAACCTGCTGGGGCGACGTTATTAATGGATCTCAGCACCACGGCCACTAGGCTGAGGAAGAAGGGGCGTATTTTTCAACCAGCATCTTTAATCAATTTCACTTGGCCTCTGCAAATAAATATATAAATTAATAAGGAGAAGTAATTGAAAAGATTCCCACAGGGGATTGATTATTACATTAGGAAGCAGTGTCTCCGGGTAACTGCTTTTGTTTTGATTCTGATGTCATTCCGAGGCTGAAACTCGGACTAGACACTGAGTCACTCGGCGGAGTGAGATTACCTCAAAGCCTGGAAGATGAATAAGTGCACTTTTGAAAGTGCACTCATCTCCCACAGAATCAAACAGGTGATCTAAGAAACACAGACAAAAAAATCAACTTGGATGAATGTTTCTTACCCCAAATTACTCTTATGATTTTTATGTACAAGTCAGAGATGCAAAAGAATGGACCAGATTAGGATCAAATCAGATAAAAAAGTGACATTCAGAGTTGTCCAATCCAAATTTATTTCATTATATCCACCCTGCATTAAGTAAGCAGCATGAAAATGCATTGCCAGTGAGTTAAGTTAAGTGGTTTTTAATTTGACTCAAACATTACTCAACCAATGATATACTGAACAGATGGGAGAAGCTAAAACAACAGTAATTCAGGACCTGGATGTCTTTCAAAAAAGCTCTACTCGTAAAAGACATAAAAATGAAGCACAGACCTTAACATTCAAAAGTCTAATTAAGACTTAATTTATTATTATTATGTCATCAAGTGAAAGGTATGTTAAAATGTCGGTTTATCAATTTACCGGAAAGATGCTCTTTGTTATTTAATTCTAACAGTGGTGAGCTGTCTGGGCCAACTGAGCCTTCTCCCCCAGCCCTATACTCAGAAAAATACATTTTATCATACATATTTTAAACAAAATTGTATTATGTATGTATTTTTATTACGATAAAAAGAGTTTTAAAAAGTTGGATAAAATCTCATTATCCAATCTAAAATATATTTCAGCTAGCTTGTGTTGTCAGGTTCTACGAAAGTTGACAGAGCCTTCAGAATCAAAAGTGAAGGTTCTGCCCACTGTAAGTGAATGCACACAACCCGTTCAGCTTAGAGCACTCAGACCAGTCATCTCCCAAGATTGCGACCTCAGGGCCTTCTAGCTGGCCCTACGTAGAAGCCGTAGGTGTCCTGTAATTACATAGGCTCTCCCGGGAGTCTGACAATGTCATCTTGCAACATATCGAATCTGAAGTAGGAGATTTGTTATTGGATTCTCAAGTCCTGGTGTCATACTGATGTTATTATGAGGCGTACTTATTTGACGTCACAAAACTATGACATCACTGAAGGCCCACGGAATTCCAAACCTCATCATCCAAATCCGGAATTTAGGAATAGAAATCAGACTTAACAGCAGCATCGGTAGAAACACTCTGGCTGTTGCGGCTGCTCCCTGACAAATGTTCACTGCTCCACGATAAGGCAACGTGATGTCTCGTACCAGGCCTGGAACTAAAATATTCAGCAGCCCCTGAAAATCGATGGAATACACTAAGGAAACATCTGTAAGGAGATGAATACAGGTGGAAATACAGCACGGACTCATGTACTGCACAGCTGATAACAGAGACCACCAGGAGACAGCAGGAAACAGTGGACAGTGCAGAGCCGATCAGTGCAGTTACAGTTTGGGTGATTAATGCCGTCAAATCGGTTCCTACTTGCAATAAATATTTTATGTTGCAATGAGCCTTTAGGGCTGAAAGATCTTACATAAAAGTTATAAATTATCTTTTCATCAACTGGCAGAGAGTAAAAAAATTGAAGATCAGATTTTAAGAACTTTGTTATAGCTTGTACATTTTCTTGTTATATTAAGAGACACAGGGACAAAAAGAGGCGTAAAAACAAAAATAGGGTTATTACACTGTGGATTTATTAACTTGTATACCTGGGGTGGGCAAATATTTTAATTCCCAGGCCACAAGGAGTCCAAAAATTTGAGACGGGTGCCAAGTCAGGATCAGATAGACAGAGCATTGGTGGGAACTAAGATAAATGAGGTGTAGAAGTCATGAATTAATACTAAAATGCTTTTAATGATGGCATTTAAGTGACATGGCAGGAGGATACTAATGATAAATTAATAGTTATCTTTGTACAACTTTGGCGGGCCGAATTAAAAACCCCAAGGGGCCACATCTGTTGTATAGGGAACATGTTAATTTCTATCTAAAATCCTGTCACTTAGTATTTGCCTCCATACACATTCTTCCTCGAAGTATCTCTCTATTGACAAAGACCTGCAACTTGTTGTTAAAACCACCATCATTTGGAAAGGACTGTCTGTGAATACATCAGGGTGTAGAGAGGCGTTCAGGGGTCTACCCTGCAGTGGGAAAAGTAGAAAAAAAAAAAAAATAAAGCTCCTTCCATGTTTTTATATCCAGTTATTGGCCGATTTTGTCTGAAGTCCATTTTCTACACAAGTAGCTCGAGTTTAACACACGTGCACGTGCTGTCCTTGTTAGATGTGCACACCAGTAGCCCATATGCAGAGGAAGAAGACAGTGAAGTTTTCCACAGCACATTGAGACCAGACTTACACCTTTATAATTAGGCTTCTATCAGGCTGCGGCAGTGCGGTCAGTCAAGGTCGTGGTCATATTAAAGTGCAGTTAAATCTCACATCAGTCATTGTCACTGCTGCCTCACCTGCACAGATGTTGCAGTGTGTGTTTTTTTTTTTTTAATGGTGGCAAATCATTTTTTTAGGACGGCAGTAATGTTCGGTGACAGTGACAGTGAACCGGTGCATTTGCTTCCTGCTTCATGTAATATTCAGAGCAGTCATTTGTCCTGCAACAACACGGAGAGGAATATCTGACATGAATTAGCATATATGTGTAATATTTTCTACAGTTCAGGTGTTTTTGGACAGCCTTGCTTTTATCCTGCATGATGCTTTGTTTTGAGAAGAATGCATCCTTAGTCCAGGTATGTCAGTGCTTCTTTTCCACTCTCTCTGGTTCTTTCTGTGTGTGTCTCTGGATTGTGTCTCTTCTGACCTTAATTTCATTTTTTTTTTTTTTTTTCCTTTCCTTTTCTTCTTCTGTTTCACTTTTGGTAAACCTTCCAACTTCTGAATTTTCTACATTCATAACATTTTGTAGACAGCAATATGAGATGTGATTGAAAATGGAATATGTGCAATGTTGATTAAAGAAAAATATAATATATTCAATAAAAATTCAGAAAACAAAAACGTGCATTGAGAGGTGATTTTTGCAGGATCCTTGGTCATCATCTACACTGACAAAACTTTAATATGTTGGAGTTTTTGTAACAGCATCAGCAAAAAATTAATCATATAATTATTTATGTGTCAATTAATCATAAGATATAACCCTTAACCTGGGGGCTGCAGCGGTGGCCCAGTGTTTGAAGAAGAGGACTTGGGTCTGCAAAGCTTCAGGTTCAAATCCACCAGATCATGGTGGCCCTGAGCATAGCACCGCCCTTTCCTACATAATGTCCAGTGGGCTCACCACCCACAGGAGGAGTGTGATTTTGGTGGCAGTCGTGGAGACTGCTGCACTGACACCCAGCAAAAGATAAGCAGATGACGATGAATGAATAAATAATTACATAATAATTTCATTCATCTGTTAACTGTTTGGTAAATATACTGAAATATTACTATAAGTAGTATCAACAACAACATATTCTCGTGGACCAAATATAATATCAATGCGGGCCAGGTTTGGCCCGTAGGCCTGAGTTTGACACCTGTGCTCTATCTCCTTATCACTTCAATAAACATAATATTTTCAGGAACGCAAACTCCTTGTCATTGTTACATTGTGATTCACACCATTGCACACAACAAAATGTTTCCTCTGCATTTAACCCATCACCAAAGTGAACAGTTCAGCAGCTTTGAGAGCCCGGGGAGCATGTGCCGTGCTCAGTGGACCTCGGTGCTAACCTGGCAGCTGGTGGATTTGAACCCTCCAGCCCCAAGTCAGGTTCCTCAACCAAGTCAGGTGGCCACAACCACTGTATATAATGCACTGATATATAAATATATAATGATCATAAATCTTATTTCAGCACCACCACAGCTCATGCACCAACCCTTTTTTTAAAAATACATCATTTGATCAAAGTTGCTGTGCTCAGGTAACGTGTTCTTTCACATAAAGAGAGAATCTGAGTTTGTGTGTCTCCTAGTCCAGCTCACACATTGTATTGTTTACTTTTACTCGGAACCGCAGGGATGTGTTTATGCACCAGTACGCGTGTCCCTCAAACAGAATCCGCCCCGTCAGCTCAGACTGAATTTCACAGGGTGACGAAACGTTTCAAACAGGCCCCTCCACGGAGGCTGCTTTTGAAACTGGATGCCCAGGCCCATCATGTTTAACTCTCCTTAAATATTTTAAATGGGTCTGTGGTGGTGCAATTACCTGACTCTGAGAGGACCATCTGTACATCAATCAAACCCATGATGAACCCAAGGAAGTCAGCATGAAGTGCTTTGACTCATTCCTGAGATGGGGATTTGCATCTTCACAGTTTTGGGCAATTTTTCCACCTAGTGAATCGTCCTTGAAACATTAAATCCCCCCGTTTATATTTCAACAAATCCAACCTAAAGTGCTGATTGTTTACGTGCCCACAGATCTGAGAACAACAGCTCTCATCACTTCTGCAGCTGCCTGTGTCTTTTTCTCTGACATCCACATGGTTCCACAGGCTAAAGCATTATGTCATGGATTGGCCAAGTGCGACAGGAATCTTGGAAAGTCAGATGCACGCCGCTGGGATCGCAGAGAGAGTAAAATTGGAGTGTTAAAGACAAACTGTATATAGATGCTCCCTCTTTACAGCCGCCCACATGAAGCGAGACAAGGTCCACATGGTGTTCTCACATAATCAGAGAGGCACGTTCACAGTGTGTGCAAACACATTCCAGAAGAAGCAGTAAACACTCGATGCCTTCTCACACACAGACGTCATGTTGATCACGGCTGTTCGATGGCACTGTGAGGAGAACAGGGTTGTAAATAACCCAGGACAAATGGTTTATATATTTACCATTGATATTTATTTTACAATATGGAAAAGTACATAACTTCTATATTTGTCTCAATGTTTATTTTTTGCTGTTATCCAGATGATCTCACACTCATGTTTAAACATCAGATTTCACTGTCAATCTAATTGAACCAACAACCCCCCAGCAACTGTCAATATATGTAATTTTACGTTTTGATCATTTTTTTTCTACTACACATATTATTGTCCATCCATCCATCCATCTTCATCCGTTTATCCGGAGCCGGATCGCGAGGGCAACATTCGGAGGAGGGATACCCAAACTTCCCTCTCCCTAGACACTTCCTTCAGCTTATCTATTATGTGTTTTTGTTTTTTTATGATAAAAATCCTCAAAAAACACCAATAATTCTGCTGAAATATTATTGACTTTTTCATTGACTTTTTCCATTGACTTTTTCCATGTTTTTCCTCATGAAAATGAAAATAAATATAGACAAAAAGCATCGAAGCAAATTGATACTCGTAAAAATCCAAAAAAATACCTTTGAATTTCATTAGATAAATTGTGAAAAGTGCAATTGCAACTGTGGCATGACAACATCTCAGCGTCACCTGGGTCAGACACTGACAGTCTCCACTAAGATCTTCCAGGAAGAGACCCCATCACTCAGAGGTGTAAGACAACACCTGAGAGGCAACAATATCTGCAGCAGATGCTCAAAGGCCGCGCTCATATCTTCGTGCCAGTGAATTTGGCGTTCACTGTTTCCCCTCCGCATGGAAACCCAACGCCGCTGTACTGTACGGCACCGGCCCCTGAAACCTGACCCCGAACAGTACCTGCCTTGCTCCTTTACAAACGCTGCTCCTGTCACAGGGCTTTGGATGGAAAAGTTTGTCAGCTGCGGTTGTGCCTACTGCTACAAACAAACTGCTCCCCAACGTCCAAAAACCATCAGCAGGCCTGATGCCAGCGGAATACAGCGGACTCAGGCCACTGACCTCTCTCAGGGGAACGTTTGAGAGCATATGCACTGAGATCCAGTTGCACTGACCTTGAAAGTAGTCCCACGGCAACGTTCTCTCACTGTGTCTTTATTCAATGTGGCAGAATTTGAAATTGTCAAAGAAAGATCTGCCATGTCGGATTTACAGAGCAAGACTTTATTAGAATGCAACGCCTCAGTATTGTACGGCAAATCAACAGGAAAAATGTGTCAACCCTCCCAAAGAAATTGCATCACAAAATGTGCATCCAAACATTAGCCACCTCATTGTGATTCCTGCCATATCCCAGGTCTCTTTGAAGCCAGAAAGCTCTGTTAACGTCAGTTCAAAGTCCAAGTCACAGTGTTAATAATCTGTTAAGTCCGTCCGATGTGTGAATTCTGTCCAACTGTTTTTGTTTTCCTGCAGCTTCACTTTGCAAGTGGTGAGGCCGTTGACACCGACTTTTTTGAAGACTTTCATACTTTTTTTCCCCCACATTTAAGGTATTTACCTCGAATTGCTTCTTGCTTCTTAACACCTGCTGTTTTTCACAGTTACAAAGACTTTTGGGTCACAAAGTGCCACAATGTCACATCTCAAAGCCGCATGCCTCCCAGAATAGAATCTCTGACAGATTTTCATCCATCTCTGACACTTCAAGGTGTGACAGCCGGAGGGTCAGGGATCAAAGTGTTCAAAACAGACCCCGGTCTGTAGAGGTATCTGTACTTAACAGGTCCTGCATCTTGGTGTCAGGGCCACCAGGGGTGTGTAAGTGGACCCCTGCTGCCCATCAATACAAGGCTCGTTGCAGGAAAGTTTATTTTTGTTTGGAGAGAAAAAAAAACATGTTTTGGCGTAGAGTGTGTGGAGAATTAGCAAAGGTGAGTATCAATGGGATATTGGACATTTATTTGTTTTATACAACACAGACAGAAAGGTTTGGAGAAAAAGCTAGAGAAGACAGATTGAGATGGTTTGGACAGAGGAGGGACAACGGATACATTGGTAGAAGAATGATCCTAGAGATCCTAGAGATGGAGCTACCAGGTAGGAGAATAAGAGGAGATTGATGAATGCAGTGAGGGAGGACATGGAGGTAGTTGAGGATACAGAGGACAGAGGGTGATGGAAATTGTTGACTCGGTGTGCCAACCCCTGAAAAAAGGGACAAGCCGAAAAGAAGAAAACAAATTTGACATTTGTTTGATCCTGAAACCTAGTTCTAACCAAACTGTATTGTAAATCGTGTGACAGTGCAGTAATATTTTATTTTAAGGGAATATCTTGTTTGTTTTCTGTGTTCTTTAGAATTAGATACAAGACCTGAGGTCTTAAAAGTCAGCACAAGAAAACCACTGTATAGTCAAAATTTAAATTCCCCTTTAAATAGCATACATTTCCAGTTTATAAACTAATTATAGAGTTTGTCTTGTGTGGTCCAGCCCCCAAAACGACCTCTGAAAGCCTATCTATATCAATGTCATTGAACATTAATCACAACCTTCTGTCCTCACCACTTGCAGCCTGTGTCTCACTACAGTAAGGTTTATTCTCTCCATGTGAATGCTGTTTATGGATTTAAGATTTATGGTCCACCCTATAGTGTCCTCCAGGCTGGTGCCACAGCTCAGTGACCCAGGGCTGAATGCCCTTGTTCACAGGTGGATCAACAACCTCCTGACAGGCAGACAACAGGTGGACTCCACGTTGGAATCCCCCAGGGCTCTGTGTTGAGACCTGTTCTGTAGTTTTTTGTCTCTAATTTGTTGCCATTGACAAACTTGTTTTCAACTTAAGTTACTACTGCAACGTGTGGCACATTGGCCCAGTCATGGATGTGGAATTTCAGGGTTTTCAGGGTTAAAGTCACTGTGCGACTTTTTCCAATGTCAGCGTCCATCTGCAGCTTCTGTTCTATCAGTGAATGCAGGGATGATCAGTTCAGTTCACAGCCTGTGTTCTTACACGATACAATCTGATGGTCGGGTGCGATAAGACTGCTCTGTATGTGCACGTCTGACTTCTGTTGTCGGAACTACATTGGATAAATGCATCTGAAGTGTTTTCTAACTTATTGTAATACAGAAGAAGAAGCTTGTGATGGGAGATTCACAGACGCTGGTGACAAGGTGACGGCAACGTGTTTGGATCAGAATATGTCATGGGGGACGTGATCATTCTGCCATGCTGCTCTGTGTTGTATATATATCTATGTGCAGTGTGATAGGGTGTAGGTAAATCGCAAGGATTCCGATTTTCACACAATCAATCGGAGTAAATCAATCAATCAATCAGAGGAAAGACAGGGTGAGATGGAAATTGTCGACTCGCTGTGGCAACCTCTAGTAAACGGGATAAGCCGAAAAGAGAAGAACAAGAATCAGAAGTAGTCAGGACACGAACGTGAGGTGATAATCACTTGTCATACTATATATACCCCATACTATATATAACAAGTCTCAGGACTGGGCCAAAAAAATCGAGCCTGATCTCTAAACAGTTGCACAACGTGGTGAAATCAGCTGAAAATCAGGGCATATGCCTGGATTTAAGGCGGTTAGTGTCTTCCAATGGTCTCACCACCTGCAGGACAGTTCACGAGGGGCTGCCAACCAGCCTTGCACCCACAACCAGTATTAGAGAATCCAAAGCATGGTTGATTTCTTAGGCTTGGTCAGTGCTGACTCCACTGAGAACATGCAAGTTAGACAAACTCAGCGGCACTTATCCAATTTCCTTGTGACCAGCCGTGCAGCACACACCCATAAGTGATGCCTGTGGAAGAGAATAAATGAGGCACTCACTTCAGTGACATCTGAATTAGTCATGTGATCAGTCTCGCCTCGCTTGTCTGCAGGAGATCAATATAGGAGTATTCCCCAAACTCCGAAGGATGCTGCGAGCAGAGTGTTGTGTAGTAACTTTGGGTAAAATGAGTAGGGAGGGGCTGGAGAAACACTTGGGTGAAGTGTATTGAGGGGAAATTTCTGTTTGTTGTCATGGTAACAAGCAGTGTGGTCTGTGGCAAAAAACATCCCCATAGCAGAAAGGCTTGATCAGGATCCAGTGGTGGCTCTTCACTGAGCAGCTCTCCTCCTTCTCCTCCTCCTCTTCCTCCTATTTGAATGCAAAAACACTGTTTCGGCTGCAAATGGTGAATGATGTGTTGATGAGTGATTCACACGTGAGCCATGAGCTGAAGGAAACCAGGGAAAGTTTCACATGAAAAAGCTGCGGCAGCGACATCAGTGTGGATGAAGGCTGAATAAGGAGGGAGGCGGGTGAGGGCTGAGAAGAATGAGAGTGAGGAAGATGTTTCTTTTTATAGCTTGTGAGGTTTTAATGAAATCATGCGTAAAGGTGAGAGGATAGAAATGTCAACAACTCCACATTTACTGCCAAAGGCTGGGCAAACAAGGCAACGTCAGACACACAAAGTGGAAACGTTTCCTGAAAGGACCCAAATTTCTGCAACCTGATGAATAGGATTTGGACTTTGTCAATCAGTTCTGCTACACTGATATTTATAGAAAATTGTCACCCTGCTCGTGTGGAAATGGCAGAGCTGGACCTTCCGTGATAGCTTTGCAGGGTAAACGTGTCTGGCGCTGGTCACCTCCAGCTGGGTTTTGATATTTCGCTCCGACAGGTATCAGCAGGATCTGGGTTTTTATCGTCCTCATTCTACCAGATACTGGATTTCAAGCTGGCACAAAAATACGGGGAAAATAAATTGGAAAACGACGAAATGACTGGATATGAAATAATACATTTAAAATAACATTGCACTCAATAAAATACAGGACATATGTATGAGTGTTGCATTGCTCATTGATAAGAAACAAAAGCTTATTATTATTGTGTTTTTGGATTAAATAATTTGCTTTAACACAATATTACTGTAGGTTGTAGATTTATAAGTGCTACTGTTTCCTTGTAATGTGCTGGTCACGAATAGAGCAGGCTTGTTAGCCAGAGTCTGAGTCGGTTCTTTCTCTCTCAGCACGTTGCACATTTGTTTGTGTGGGTTTAGACGCCTGCGTCTGCTCTAAGTGGGAGTGGAGGGGTGAGTTACACACGGCAGCACAAAGAGTAAAAGGAACAAAGGAAGGCAGAAAGATTGAGAGAAAACACAATTACTCAGTACACACGGCCCAGCCAAAAGTATTCTAAATCCATTTAATTAAAAATATGATACTTTGAGATGAATAAATATCTATTTTTCTCATCCAAAATAACAAATAAACACTACAAACATTGACAATGAAAATGCACAGACGCTAAGATATATTAGTGTCTGTGTCGCTGGAGCACATACTTTGACCAATCGGTTGCCTGATGACTGAGATCGGTTGATTAAACCTGTCAACTCAGGTGTGCTACTGATTGGTTAGAAAATCCTACAGCCAAGGCGGCACCTTTTGGTTTGGGGATGCTCGGTGCATGATGTAGTGATTGTAAATGTGATTTTATTGTGAAAGTACAGTAAATATACTAGTGTATTAGGACAGACAGACAGATGATAAGTGCTACGCAGTTGTTGTGCAGTTGTAAGGAGAGGAGGGGTCTACACTCAAGAGCATGAATTTGTCGCATGTGTCACGAGTGAATATTAAATATTTACTCCTATCTCAACACCAAATTTAGCTCACTGGCCGGCTTGTATTTTGAAAAGCTCATAAATCAGGCTACACATGTGCATCACTCTATGGTGTCGCTGTAATATGTCAGATTGAATCTGGAAAACAATCCCGGCAGGTAGAAAAAGATACACTTTTTACTGATGGACAAACAGGTTGTTTGTATTTGTTAATGTTCTTTGTTACTTTTCTTAATGTTAGATAGCAATGGTTGCCCAGTGGTTATGGTAGCAGACTTGGGTCCACAAGGTTAAGGTTCAAATCCATCAGCTGCCAGATTGCCACTGAGGTGCTGTGAGTATAGCATTGACCCACAAAACTTCCTGTGGGCTCACCACCCACAGGATCACAGTACGGTGCAGTGTGATTTGGGTGGCAGTCGTGAAGACTGCTGTCCCTGCAAACTGGCAGCAGAGGATTGAAATCCATTTTAAGAATTGAACACAGAAGGATACATTTTTATATCTGACCAGAAACATGTATTATGTTTGATATTTAATAAGTGTTGTTTCTTCGACAAAAAAAAAAACAAAACAACAACAAATGGTTAGACAAGGGGTTAGCATGCCTGCTATGGGAGTACAGAGTCTGAGGTTCAATTCCCAGCTGAACAATGTGCTTGATATTGTAAATCCTACTTTGTACGACGCCGTGGACAAAGATGTTTCCCCTTATTTATATTTGATAGTGTCAGTCCAACTGTGTAGCCACAACCTGCAGTTCATGTTAAAGGACTAGTGTAGGGGTCATCGTCCCGGTGCCTGGGGCCACCCTTTAGCCCCCCATGGTCTACATGAGGTGGCTGTAGGGCGGGGACTCAAAACTAGTCCACAAAGGGTCAAAAAGGATCTGTTCCTGTGCATTTGGAACAGATATTACAGAGGCTATAGTGATATTCTAATGGGGTCACCCATGATGGTCAGAAGAGTGGTCATTATTGGATGTCCAAGAACTTTTTTTTATTATTACTTTTCGTATTTCTGTCCTGGAAATTGATCTCAGTTGCAAAAAGTTTGGAGATCCCTGATCTAATGCATGTAAATGGAAAATAACACAATAAATGCAATTTGAAGGGCATTTCAAAATTAAAAGAAAATTAAAAAAAAAAAAAAAAAAAAAAAAAAAAAACCAGACATCTATAAAGGACATATTCTGAAAGATATACAACAGCGTAGAATATATTTGACAGTGTTTAAGGCTGTGGTTGAGTGAGTGGAGTGTGTCATCAGTTTTTTGTAATAAATAGTGTGAGCCTCGAGTGTGTTCTCAGGGTTTGTTGGAAGAGATGGCAAACCAAAACACACAGGGAAGTTGGCTTCTTTTTCTTCAAACGTACACGCAAAGGTTTAAGTCTCGCCGCTTTAGTATCCGACAACATTCAGACTGAGGGAAACAAAAGAGAGAACACACAATAGAGAAGACAGTGAGATGGAGTGAAGGAAGTAGAACCTCTCTGCCTCGCCTTCCTCACTGTTATCCTCTGCTGTAAATTGACTGACGTCTGCTTTGATCGGCTGTGTCTGTTTGAGAGAATATACACACATCCCACTCGCCCTCAGGAAACGCATCTAAAATTAGAATTGCCTTCAGAATGAGAGAAAAAAAAAATCTTGTTTTCCTGACACAGACGTGGAAATAAAAGGACCTTTAAGAAAAACAAAAGGCCTCTCTGCCTCCCTCTGCCTTTCTTTCATTCTCTGTCTCTCTCTTTAACCACGGAGCTCAGGCTTTGCATAAAATGAGCGCTGATAATTTTAGCACAGCTTACGTAACTAGATCCTAGTTTGTTATGATGAAGTAGAAAAGGTTTCATTCTTACCTTTATCTAGTCATAGTCTAGTCATTTCTGTCTCTCCGGTGTTGAATCCTTCACAGTGCGCAGGAAAAAAAAACAAAAAAAAAACAACAATCACTGGGAATCGGTTATTTCAACCACAGGGATTGACCCAATGTGATTGGTTGTTTAACTCTAATGTGTTTCTGTGATGGACCTGTTAAGTGCCCAGAGTCTACTCGACCTTGCCCAATGACTGCTGGGATTGGCTTATGCTCCCCTGGAACCTTGGGAAGACTGGAGATGTGGAAGATAATTGTTCAACCTTCAGCCTTCACATCCACATCAGTGAACTTCAGAGAGCAGGCGGCCGCATGTTCTGATCCTTTCAGGGTAAGAAGGTAATATTTCAGGAACGGCATCTTCAAGGGCTTGAATGGAGATTTAAGTCATTCAATTCTGCGAGATGTGTTTTCTTCTCGCTCGGTCAAGAAAACTGAGGGTTAAATATACCCCAGAATAATCCCCATGTATGGACAATGTTTGATTGAATAGGCTAGAACAGGGGGTTCAAACTCAAATAAATTGAGGACCACCATACACACTATCATTTCACCAAAGGCCCACGTCAGCTTTCAGTTTTCAATGTGAAAAATAGTAATAAAAAAAAAATCTGATTCCCATAGATTCTGTCTAATACAACACTGAACCAGAGTGAAGCTGTGGATCAGGGTGTTTAAAACTGTAGGATTTACCAAAAAATTTGGAGAATTTATCAAATCTATGAAATATCATTAGAAATTCAACTTTTACATCAAGGTGGGGGCCAGAAAATATTGTTCCACGGGCCACAAATGGCCCACGGACCGCAAGTTTTAGACCCTGGGATAAAAAGTTGTTTCCCAAAGACAGGGTCGGGACCCACAGGTGGGTCACAAGGTGTCTATCATTATCCTGTGACTTTCACAGTCAATTACTGTTTTGAAGCTCAAGTAATGCTAATCGTTCAGATACTGAATGATGGTCAGTGACAGTTACAAGTGTCATTTGAGTGAAAAAAAATGATTAAGAAATACTGGGTTAGAATATAGGTGGTATAGTCACAGCCACAGGATCATATTCATAAAAAACAAAGATCTGATACATTTCAGTCACTCTCTAACGCACGCCTGACTTAGATTGTGTCTGTATTCAGCAGAGATGACAAAAAGAGGAGATAAAGCCAAGCGAGTGTCACATCATCTCCTCAGCAGGAACCAATTACCTGTTTCCATACAACAGTCTTCCTGCCTCTCAGCTCCACACAAACATCTACAGACAGTCAAAGAGGCAGAACACACTGAAGAGCTGCTCCAACTCTCCTTTGGCTACACGAGCATCCAGCCAGAACACATCTGGATCAAGACTATGGATGAACACTACACAAACAAGGAGGATTGTGGGTAATATTACTTCTCTCAATAATCTATGTCCACCATGTTTGTCAAGGAGATACTTCTGTAGTGGTAGGCTCAGAGGCACTCGGGTAGAGTATAGTTCCTCACCAACCAAGCTACACTGAGACTTGATGTGTCACTGATGGGATGCTAGATCCAGCTGACAACAGACAGACAGGGTTTCTGTCTGTTGCACTCCAGCGCAGCACTGGAAGACTCTTCTTCAAGGATGTTCAAGGATTTATTTCAACGAAACAACAAAACCTGACACTAACTTCAACTCTATTCACCAGGGATGGCAACAGGAAATTTTGATTTCAGCTGAAACATCTGGGGGCGAAGCATTTTTTAATGCATTTCTAAAGCAATTAAGGCAGTATTTCCCCCGAAATTAAAATTATGAAAATATCAATAAAATTCAAAAACATTTAATGAAACTTTCAACCTTACCGAATACTCAAAAAATATGACAATTAACATATTTGTAGTTCATATTTATATGCTGAAAATATTTTCAGCTGAATATGAAGCTTTAATTTTACGAAGCCGAGTTGAAAATGTCAACATCAATTAACTACTTGTACCCTACTTCAAATGCGTTGGCCTTGCATATCCTATTTGATAAACAAACATCGGCGGAAATAAATAAATAGAATAAAAGTTGACCTACTTCCGAATGAACCTGTGTGTCAGCTACAGGGGTGAGTGGTTGCGACTGCAGGCTCTGTGAAGTGTTAGGTCTAGTTGGACCTGCTAAAGTTCCCCAGTGTGACGTGTCAACAGTGTTAGCAAAACTTGTAGATGACGATTTCGTAAAAAGCAAAAGAATAATTACTCAGACAATATTTAGTAGCCAATCACAGCTCCATTACAAAATGCCGCATAAGTTTTACTTCCGGTTTAGTGAGAACGAAGATAGATAAACATTGTTTTTTCCGACAATTTCGACGTGAAAATGACTGTATCCTTAGTAACAGCAATAAATATCGGTACCTCACCCCCCACCTAAAATTTTCTCATCAGATTTTGACGTTTCACAAAAAAGACCAAATTCATTTTCAAATCGGTGGATTTCTGCCGTTCGGCGGAAAATCGCCATCCCTGATTCACATGCACGTATCTTTGCACATGAACTCAACACTTCATAAATGGGTTGGCTACATAAGCCCAAAACAAAACCTGACAGCAATACATGATACTTCAAAAGATTTCCAAACAATACCTGACAAGATGATTCCAAACAAGTCAACTCCTGACAGGACAATGATCCCACAAAGACTGAGTGAGGGAGAGGGGTATATATACTAAGGACACCAGGTGACACCAGTGAGACTAATGAGACACACAGGTGACTGTGATGACAATAATCACCCAACACGAGACAACAGCAGGAAAAGGGAAAGACAGACAGTCCTCACAGATCTTGACCAGTCCATCATTAACTTGAACAAAATATATTGATATAGTGTCTGAAACATTTTCCATATTGACAGACTGCAATATTGTCCCCTTATTGTTGTCTTTGAGATGTGACAGTAGTTGGTAGTCAGTCCTCCCCATATAGTCTGATGGTCCACCCACTCTGTCCATTCAGTCAGTGAACGTCACAGGGAGTCAACCTCATCAGGTCATTGTAGACTACCATAGACTAGACTAGGAGACCAGTGACTTTTAATAAAGAACAAAATAAAACTGGTATTACCGGTTGATTTCTCAGGGTGTAATATTATAATATTTCTGGTTCTGTTCCATGCAAAATGCAAAATATTCCCAAAATATTAGTCACTTTTGTAAGCTTAATGTTAACAAGTATAGTTTTAATACTTGTTTGTCCTCTCTGTCCTGAGTTTGCTCCGTGATGGCATTTTTTAATTAATGTCAAATTTGTGGCTATTGTGCAAAAAAGAACTCTTCCTTCCATTGTTTTTGGCTTCATATCAGTACCTTGTGTCCCTTCTTTTCTGTCATTTAAAGGGACTTCGCAGACGGAACCATTGTCATCATCCTGATGAAATGTGAAGGACATCAAACCAACGACAGATGGGAAATACACATCCCTGAAGCCCACTTTACTAATTAAAGTTTAATGATATGTGATGTTCAAAATCTCCTCACCACATGTCAGGATATATAAGACACATGACCTCTCACTCCAGCAGATGCTGCTATAACCACCAGGGTAAACGTGGGGGCTTTGTGAGAGGAGATAAAGTTCAACTATTCTCTTGTAGCTTCACAAAGAAACATCTGGAAGATGCTGTGCATATCCACTCTGATTGGTGTCTTCTTAATACATCTAGAATTGTGAAACATTAACACCGTTCTTGGTGAAGTATTGCTAATTAATAAGAATTATTAACGATAAAAGAATGGTATTTAATGATGGTATACTTTTAAGTCTTTCAGGGACACTAGAGGTCACTAGAGTGGACAGTTTTGTCACCATTTTAAATGAGTCTTAATGGTGCAATTGTACATCAGTCACAAAATTGGGTGATTGTCTGTCATTACACACACTGCCTCCCACTGGTCAGCATTTGTAAGTTCAATAAAAATTTCTCTATGACATAGGTTTCAAACTTGGGGCCTGCGGGCCATTTGTCGACCATATTTTGCGGTCGCCACCTGGATATTGAGGGGAATTGTTACTGTGGCCTACGAGATTTATAAAGGCGTTGCACTGCAATCACCATTGCCAGAAATCGGAAATGTGGAAATTGCACTGGATAAATTGACATATCGAAATATTGGGTGGATAACAACCTGAAGCATATTTTATAAAATTATATTTAATGTAACGATTGAAACTTGAGATTGAGAGATTGAAGTGCAGCACTGTACTACGGTATAACGTGTGATTTAACATTAATGAGTAAACTTGAGTTTTCATATTTGATATATTTTGTCTTCGCTTGTTTTGGTAAATCCTATAGTTCAGGGGGTTTTAAAACCCTGGTTCTCAGTCCTCTTTTGGTCAAATTTGTATTATTACTTCTTTATATTTATTTTTATTTACCTGCAGCAGACTTGGGTCTAACAAGTTATGTTCAAGTCCACCAGCTGCCAGGTTTCCACTGAAATGTTCTTAGCTTAGCATCATCATGCTCATAACTTCCGCATAACTTCCCGTGGGCTGAACACCCACAGGAAGGCTCACAGTATGGTGCAGTGTGATTTGACTAAGATGAATTAATGAATATACATCGTAATTATTGTATTATTATTACATTATCTGGGGGAAGACACATAAACCAGAATTTTTTAATAAAATACAATTTTATTTTTATCTTCTTTTGAACATTAACAGCTGATGCGGCCCTTCTGCCTGGTAGGCTGCCATATTCCGGTGGTTAAAAAGCATCAACTCATCTAAGATTAAAGAAGTCTTTTCTGGGTTGGTTTAACATTGGGCTCCAGGCTTAAAGGTCCATTATGTCAGCGACAGACCAGGACGAGGTGTTTTCATGTCCAAATATAACAGAACAGATGGAGGAAAAAAGCAGCTACTCCTCCACAGGGAGTCCTGGACTAACGAGGTGAAACTTTGTGTTAAGGCAGTTCAGAGTTCCCAAAGTTTGGAAAAGGTCAAAGCGACTGTGAGGAATTTTCAATGAAGAAGACAGAGGAAGACATAAATAGAAACATCACAGGTTCGACTTATGGGTATTTGTGGTTCTTGTTTGGATGTAAACATATATATACGTACGTGATTATAATAAGTTATTTTATAAATGACCACCAGATTTATTTGACGAACACTCAAACATATTTGAGTGTGTTAAGAAATTGACTGTTCATATCAACATTTACCAATATTTCCAGTCAGGTGTCAATATATAGACTTGCACCATCTCGATCCATATAACTTCTTGTGGGCCCACCACCCACAGGAAGGATCACAGTATGGAGCAATGGGATTTGGGTGGTGCCAGCTGCCCCTGTGACTTTATAGTGGATACCCAGATGGAGATGAATGAATAAATGAAAAATTCCAATATATTGATATTGATTTCTCAACCTAAAAATGTCAAAATTCTGTATATCAAGGATTATTTCATTGTATAACTATAATAAAAATACACACAGACAGGAAGGTTTGGAGAAAATGCTAGAGAAGACAGATTGAGATGGTTTGGACACGTCAGAGGAGGGACAGTGGATACATTGGTAGAAGAATGATCCTAGAGATGGAGCTACCAGGTAGGAGACAAAGAGGAGATTGATGGACGCAGTGAGGGAGGACATGGAGGTAGTTGGAGTCAGAGTAGAAGATACAGAGGACAGGAGGAGATGGAAGATGTTGATTCGCTGTGGCAACCCCTGAGAAAAGGACAAGCAAAAAGAAAAAAAATAACTATATTAAAACTAAATATAAATGCTCTTATAACCTTACCCTGATCTATGTAAAGCATCTCAAGAACAGAGTGTGAGAATCACTGCCATTATCACTAGTAAATTGAGTTTAAAGTGATTATATTCCATTGTGTCTCTTGGATCTAATTTTTATTCCTAAAATGTTTCTCCTTGGAGAGAATAGAGATTTTTTTTCAAAGCTTCACAAGGCTAGATCTACTGATGGGAAAATTAAAGAAGACAAATGAGACTGTGGTTAACACAGTCAAACGTTACCTGTGCTCTTGCCATGCATGCAAATGTCTGTGGAGATCCCGTAGGCTGTGGACGGAAAGGTTTAATGTCTGAATGAATCATTTAAATTAGACGGCATACTGTGCACTGAAATGCTAATGGAGACGGCGGTGCTGCTGCACAGGACGGAGAAGGGAAGGACGGGAGGATATTTTAAAGACGGATGAGAACAGATGAGTGTTGACTCTGTCCCCAGGTCCTGTAGGTTAGAGGCAGCAGTGAACACGTGTGTTCTCAATAACCTATTTGTGATTCATTCCTGCTCCAAAACATAATTTGTGTGAAACCCGTTTTAACAAGCTGTTAAAAGCAGGACTGAGTCTCAGGGACACTATCACAGTGGCATAGATATGAAATCTGACGACGCTGTTTCCATGAACGCCATTGGTCTGTGCGTTAACTAGTGACCAAACCTTCTGTTTCTGCCTCACTTTACTAATGAATTTCACCAGAGACAGTTTCCCCCGGAGGAATCAATAAAATGTAATCCCACCTTTACTGGGACAACTGTCCGCAATAAAGGACAATGATTATAACAGTGGGGAAATGGTTGGTGACCAATTAAAGTTCATTTTATGTTATGTGCTGTGATAAACATCGCTTTTCTAAAATGCTGTATAAATTCTATGGTAGATCTTTAAAAATGACACTTCATTTATTTGTTTGAATTTGTTTTATTTTTACCCTTTTATTTTCCTTTTTTTTGCTTATTTTTTATTTTAATTTGCATTGCAAAATGTAAATGCATTTTCAGTGAACAGTGCACAAATGGAAGTCATTACTTTCTTGTCTCTCTTCTGGCTTTATATTAGAAACTATAAATTCAATACTTTATAAAATAACATTTCCATTACAGAAATACTTCAACTACAGACAAAATAACTAACTAATAAACTAATCTGCGAGTTTGTAAATGTTTGTTAGTTATCTATAATAAAGGTGTCAAACTCAAATTCACAGTTGGCCAAAGTTAAGAACTGGGACAAAGGCACGGACCAAACTGAAAATACAAATTGATGGAAAATTTGCATTTTTTTTTTCCTCAATAGATACAATAAACAATGCAATTGTTTTTAACAGAAACAAATGTTCATTTTTTGTTCTGGAACAGTCAACAATGGTGGCCTAGTGGTTGAGGAAGTGGACTTGGGTCTGCAAGGCTTCAAGTTTGAATCCCCCATAACCCACATAACCTCCATTGGGCTCACCACCCACAGGAAGACTCACAGTATGGTAATGTGACCCGGCAATGGACAAGCAGAAGAAGACAAGTGAATGAATTAATGTTCTGGAGCAACCAAATCTTATTTATGTGTATAATATCAGTTATAGTTCAAATTCTGTCACTATATAGTGGCTTTTTAGTGGTGGGTTGAGTCTAATAGACATTTGATATGATCTGTTGTGCCAATTATAATTACACTGCGGGCCAGATTCGGCCCCCGAGCCGGAGTTTTGCATGCATGGTGTATAAGTTAAAGAAGTATTGAATAACTGTAATGTAACTTATGATGCATGTTGTCTGTGCGTCTCAATATAGTGTTGGTTCAACTGCATGAATTCTAGAAACTCAAAGCACCCAGTTGAGAAAAAGTGATGGGGAAGAAAAAAAAGGGATGGTCCTTTTAGAACTCAACAAACTGGGTTGAAATTAAAAAAAAAAAAAAAAAGTTTGGTGAAGTTCACAACTGACATCAACAACTTCCAGAGAACAGCCTGGAGGTCCGATTGAAAAAATAAACCCTTCAGAGAAAAGACCCTTCAGGAAAAACTATCAAAAACACAAAACAAAAAAAAAACACTCAGGATGGTACATTTAATTCAGTGGGTTATAGTTATAAGTAGATCATTTTTTCAATATTTTTAGTTCCTAAACACTTGCCGCTTTTAAGCAATAGCTGCTGTTACATTTAAGAGCATTTCCTGCCTTTATGAGGATTTCTACTGCTCTTAATTTGATTCTACTACATTTGTTCTCTGTTTGAATGTGGATAAACTATTTCAGCATAAGATATAAATAAACTCCAGTTTTGTCAATAACAAGGCAACTCTTTGGAACACTGTGGTCCTTCTCACTGTGTTTTGTTTTTTTTATAAAAAGCCAGTAAGACAAAAAAACAAGTTGAGTGCCAACCAGAGAGAGAGCTGGAACACAGAAGAACTGGAAAGCCTGGAGCCAACTTCCTTCTGTAGTCAGTCGTGGATCATCAGAGGAGAATAACCTGGCAAGATGGAGTGATGGTGAATTGGCTTCCACTGTTTCCACTGACTCAATTTCAGCCAATTAGAGTTTAATTTAGGCAAAACAGAGGTGAAAGTGAGAAAAATTTCTACAATATACTTCTGTTATTATTTTACTTATTATTTACTATTTCCTGATTTACTTCCTGATCCGTGTGTGTGTGTGTGTGTGTGTATGTGTGTGTGTGTGTGTGTAAAGAAAACACCTAAAATAAAAAGAACTCAATTGATGAACATGGCAGTTCCAGGGAGTTCAAGGCTCAGGGCCTTTGACCGTCTCATCCAGCCTGGGTGACCATACCACAGGGACCTTAGGTCCACCTTAGGTCATGGACCACCCAAAAGTGGTAAAGAGGTTTATTTTTACATTTTAGTTTTATTTAGTTCAACTTTTTCAACAACAACCCCACAGCAGAAGCACCTAACACACTTACAACAAGAGGCTTCCCTTCATTAGATTTCACTTCTACTTAAGTTATAAAGCTGCAAAGTATGGAAGTTTTTTTTTTTTACATAATTTGTGCTGTGGTTCCATCTGCATGAGCCCCTGATGAGCAGTTTGTACAGACTCCACATTATTCAGTACGTAGGAAGTCTCCTCTGCAGCGATGTAAAGCAGTTCTGTCATAAAAAAAAAAAATTAAAAAAATTAGACTTCACCCTGTGTAAATCTGTGTCCTGGGGTTAGACTGAAAATGAAAGGTTGGCTTTTTACTTTTGATTGGTCGTTGGCTTCGTGATGGAAGCTGCTCTGCAAAATGAGGGGAATTATTACAAAACAACAACCCACAACAAAGGATATTTTGGAGTTTTTTTTAACTCTGACGTGTGGTGGTAACACGCAAAAGGTCGAGGAAAAAAAATATATTTGGTCTATGATATAAGTCAAAGGTGTCAAACTCAAGGCCGGGGGGCTAAATGTGGCACGCCAAGTCAATTTGACACGGCACCTGGGAGGTTTAAAAAGTGTTTGAATTCACTAGTAGGTAAGTTCTGCAAAAGATGTTGCAGATTTTTTTACTAGATAAAGTGTTTTTTATTTCTTTACAAAGAAATCGTCAAGTTCTGGTGATGAACAAGCAGGTTTAAGGCCTTTTGTGCCTATTATTTATCACTTTAATAAATAATAATCATAATAATAATTGCAGAAACATTTATAGATACATGAATTAATTTATAAATACATCAATGAAGATAGCTTTATACTCATCACAAATCTGATTTTCCTTTTGGCTGGTCCATTTTTCAGGAGTTCTTCTACTCTGACTCCAACTACCTCCATGTCCTCCCTTGCTGCATCCATCAATCTCCCATTTGTCTCCTACCTGGTAGCTCCATCTCTAGGATCATTCTTCTACCAATGTATCCACTGTCCCTCTTCTGAACATGTCCAAACCATCTCAATCTGTCTTCTCTAGC
>JAFBJS010001351.1:196510-228947 GCA_016785265.1 Paraplagusia blochii | reverse complement strand
CCTTGTCTCTCCTAAAGAGAACCTCAGCATCTTTAACTCCTCCACCTCCACCTCTGTCTCCTGTCTTCTGCCTATTCCCTGTGTCTCTAATCCATCCATCATGGCTGGTCTCACAACTGTCCTGTAAACCTTTCCCTTCACCTTAGCTGACTCTCTTCTATCACAGATCAAACTAATCAGACACGTCCAGATAGAAAGGTCTTTTCATGCAATGTCTACATAAATGGACAAAGGCCCATTTCCAGCAACTATAGCCTCAGTTCTAATGGTACAATGTGTTTGCTCTTGGCTCATTTGCTCTCAAGGCTAATGGATGATGAGAAAACCCTCTCAGTCCCCTCATGGGGAACTGCAATGCCAATTTGGCGAAAAATGTGTTTGACACCCATGATACATAGTTATTATCTATGGGTTCTACGTTAATTCAACCCACTGTATGCAGTAGTTTATTAAGCTCAAGATTGATCCCAATTGGTAAAACTGTATGGGCTGAGGAACGTCCATTGGCTGTAAAGCAACTACCGTGATTTAGTTTGAAAAGACAACTTAGCATCAGTCACCTGTTCTGGTCGGGAAAGTGGGGATGACGTTTGTTATGGTGGCTGATAAAACAGACGTGCATGTGCCAACTGCCAATGTCTGATTTGCTGAGTTAACCACCGAGGCCAGTGATAAATGGAGCTGCTGCTTTTGTTGGATGTGATACTCGCTGCTCGCTGTCCACTGCTGGGACACTCGCCACCAATCATCCAAGGAAACCTCGGCAGATGTTCAACCATGACATTGGTTTTATTTAACTTTTGATGGAGTTTTAAAAAAAGGATGTGCTGAGGTTAAATTGATACATGTGATGATTTTGCTTCCCATCATTTAATATAATTAATGACCTCATCAAAGTGTCACAAGAACTGAGTAGCAGAAGGACTTGGAGTGAGGCAAGACCAGAGTCTTCTGACCAAAGAACATGACACATTTGAAGAGTTAGTCACCTTTTATTAGTTATCAGGTCTCATGGGCAGCAGTCCCCACGACTGCCACCCAAATCACACTGCACCATACTATGAGCCTTCCAGTGGGTGGTGAGCCCATTGGAAGTTATGTGGGTCTTGACAGTGCTACGCCTCAGTGAAAACCTGGCAGCTGGTGGATTAGAACCTTAAGCCATGAAGACCCAAGTCTGTGAGTGATAATAAAATATAACAACAATAATAATTATGATTTATCATCATCAACCACTTATCCATTATTGGATCACAGGGACAGCAGTCTCTACATTTGCCACCCAAATCACAATGCACCATCTTTTTATTTCTATTTTTCTCCTTTTTAGAACTCTATTAATCCCTCGGGAGAATCCTTCAGGAAATCATGCCTCTGCATTTAATCCATCACCGTAGTGAGCAGAGGGCTGCTGGCCGAGCCAGCGCTCGAGGAGAAGTGAGGGGGGACAATGCTCAGGGCACCTCAGCGATAGCTTGGCGGTGTGGGGATTTGAACCCGGGGCCTTGCGGATCCAAGTCCGCTTCCTTAACGACTGCCCAAACTTTAATTTATATTTTATTTTTTGGAAAATACAGCCACCGTACTGTAAATGGTAAGATTACAGGTCATTTTTATCATATTCATTCCACAAAGCCATATTGTTAACCTTTAAATGGTCATGCAGGGAAGGATTTTAGCTAAACCAACAGGGAGCAGGTGCTTGAATGGTAGAAAACTTGTGGGAATTGATTCAAAAGCCAACAATCCTCATCGTGCTTCTCATCTCCTAATACTCTGAAGTTGAGCTGCCAGTTGGACTGAAGTAAACTTCCCTAAGGTGATTTTTCTGCAGTGTGACTGAGTTGCTCTGTGTTGCTGTGTTTTTTTCAGCCAGCTGCAACAAAAAACAGTTCCTGGTTTGTGTTTTCACCAAAGAGGGAAACCCAATAGATATTCACAGCAGATATTTCATCTCCCTAGTTCTTCACTACATTGGTTGGCCTTTAACGAAAAAGACATACGACTCACCTCAAGTCAAAGTGACTAAAATAAACTTCCTCCAATGTCTCGTGCTTCAACACAGGATAAATGATCCACATGTTCCTGGGATTTTCTTCCTGCCGTTCAGATCATCAGTGAAATTCCAGTATTGGCCCAGAAACATTGTGACATGCTGTTAATCAGCATCACTACTAAGACACATTGAGGTCACATGTTTCTCCTCCACCTGTCTGGATGAATAGCCAACAGTGAAATTCAATGTTCATGGTTTAGCCTTTATGACTCATCCTTTGGGACGATGTCACATGTCCGACTTCAATGAAAGCAGCTCCAGCCGCCACCTGACGCTCACACTGGAGAAGAGGTACTTTATCTTAGGATGAGAGAGAAGAGATTGAGGTGAGTTTTTGGATTCAGGTCAGTTTAGTCCATTTGTATGACTAAGCATTTTTTAATTAAACTGCGTTTTAACTACAGGTCTGAAATTACTTGCAAAAAATATGCAAGATTAACTGAATTTATACCTCGATGCCTTCAATATTTTCTGCACCATAATAATGCTTTGCCTGCAACATGTCACAATTTATTAAAACTCATATGTTTATTGAGAATAATAGGCTCAAACTGATTTTAAAGGTTTCCTAAAGCCTAAACAGCATGGCTGAGCATGGCAGGGAAGGCAGAAAAATGGGGATAAAACACAAAAAGTGAAAAAAGCATCAGGCAAATCAACAGAAATACAGGAAAAAAGGAAAACGCAAAAGACAAACCTCAACCAAGGTTAATAAAAAGTATTTAACTCAATGTAACTGCTACAGAAACCAAGACCAATGGCGGCCCCAGAACACGTGTTGCGTGTACCGGACTGAAAGGCTAAGATGCATTCAGGGGCGAGTTTGGGCCTCTCCAGTCACAAGAACTGATCACTCTGTACTCACAGATGAGCCAGAGACCAGAGGGACAATCTCTGGAATGGACGCAACAGGGTGTTACCACAGGATCAGACAATAGTGGCAGCCACTATGAAGCAGGGATGCAACAACAAAGAATGCTGTACTGGCTGGAGACGTTCATTGCACTTGGGACTGGTTGGACATTTAAAACCGGACAAATGTCCAAGTGTGTCCACTCTCTACATTAATGGCATCTCTCCTCTGTCGTTGTATGATGGTTCTGTTATTAGTCATTGCGTTAGGGGAGAAGGTGCAGGGAAGCATAGAAGGCCCATATGCAGCACTCAGGAGACACAGATCAGGTGCAGTTTATTAATTAAGAAACAAAATAGTCCCAGAATACCAAGTACTGGACAAAAAAAACACAGTGCAAACAGGAACAGAGATGAGACAGAGATGAGAGAGGAATTTATACCAAGACAACCAGGTGAGACCAGGCAAACTGATCAACAGAAAATCACAGGACACAGGTGATTCTGATGAACTGATTGCCTCTGAGAGACAGACTGACAGACCAGACAGATGAGACACTTACATTCACACCCAGGTTATAGACTGACAGGGAGATGTTTTATGGACTATATTAGACAAAAAGTGAGGATAGCTTCCAAGTAAATAGATACTTCTAGATGGACAGACAGATAGTCAGACCCACTGACAGACAGACAGACAGACAGACAGATAGATAGATAGACAGATAAATATAACTTTTTTCTATTCCTCTGGAGCGTCGTTTAGGAAATTAAGGATTAGTAGACTCTAGTGTTTCTCAACTGGTGGGTCGCAACCCAAGAGGGGATCATGGACATGTTGTCATTGGGTCCTGGACTCATTTCCAGTGCATCACAGGAGTTTCGCAAGGGCAATAAAAATAATAATATAAGAGTAATGACAATAATAAATTAATATATATAATTTAATATAACAGAATTACTACAGCATGTGCTTGCTAATGGTTCTAATCCACCAGCTGCCAGGTTCCCACAGAGGTGCTCTGGTCAAAGCTCCATCCACACCCACATAACTTTAAGTGGGCTAACCACAACCCACAGTATGGAACAGCGTGATTTTGGTCGCACCGACGACCTCTGTGACCCGTTAAGGGATAAGCAGATGAAGAGGAATTATTATTTTTGGTGGTTTAAATTGATTTATTACATTAATGGCGTTTTCACACAGGCACATAATTCGGTATTCGCTGCGACACGAAGCCAGTGTCGTTCCCCGTTTGAGTTCACATTACAAACTAACATGCATTTCGTCCTTAACTAATGAGCATTAACGAATCCACCTCTAGTCGGTGGTTTCGATACCGAATTAACTAATACGGGTGTAAAGCAATAAAAAGCAAAACATTTGTCGCTCCCCGCTTGTGTGTGAACCCAACAACACCCGTATTTAACAAGCTCGTAAAATGCTACAGGAGCGGCTCATCTCCTTGTTAACCGCTAGACGTTGCTGCATTATTAGGAACAGGATTACAAAACACGTCCTCATATTTTCTCTCCTTATCATTCTTTGTGTCTCCTTCTCATTGCTTTCATACGTCGCCTTGATCTGTCTTTAACCTGCTCCATTTATTCCTCAAAATTGCACGTGCGTTTGTTGACAGAATTCATGTTGAATAAAACTGCATATTAACGAGATCTTGTTATATATCCATGTGATCAAATTGAAACTGGACCATGATTAGACTAATGCGCATTCGCTCCCTTATTGTGTGTGAATGCAAAGCGGGTATCGAATGCACAGCGAATACCAAATTAAACTGAATGTGAATGCAAAGTGGATCGAATGCGGGTTAGTTAATACGGGATTAAATCCCAAATTAAATACTTCGGTATTCGATTCCGAATTGAATGAGAAAATGGTGTAATATGGCCGGAACAAGTTGCGGTCTATGGCAGCAGGTCAATACGGCCCTCTGGTATAATCATATGACCTGCAAGAATTTACCTGCCATCAACATTGCATATCTGGAGAGTAGGGATATCATGCACAATTTTAGTCAGTGTTTTAGTTCCAGCTTTTAATCCTGTTCCACTGTGAATTTGAGAAGACACCCTATGGCCTTCTGTCTCAAACCAAACTGTCATGTCTGTTAAGCTGTCTTCTGTATGTTCTCTGTCCTTGGCTGGAGGCAGTCACATTGCTGCTGCTAAAATCTCCACATCAATGAGGAACAATTTAAAAATAAAGACACATCTCATACAATAAAGTGAATTTGTTTTTTGTTTTTTTTTTTCATTTTACCGCAGACACTCCTGAGACAAAGGGATGGAGGACGTCCTATGTGACTTCAGGAAGGGGAGGGATTCTGACACTGTTGATGAGTGGTTCCATTATGACCTCTGTCCAAGGAAAGGAAGACAAATCTGCACTTTCTCTGTGCTGCTGAAATTGGGGGAAAAAAGTGTGAGATGGGTTTGGACAATACTGACAAAAACAACATACACACTTCAGCACTAAAGGTATCATATCCCACATATCTCTGTCTATCCGTCTGTCCGTCCGTCCATCTGTCTGTCCATCTATTTATCTATCCATCCATCCATAAATCTATCTATCTATCTATCCATCCATCCATTCATCCATCCATCCATCCATCCATCATCTTAATAATTCCAATACACATCTGAATAATTCCAATATGATTTGGAGTTTGATTTGAGCTGGGGCCAATGTCGCAGACGTCTCCAATCTACGACATCCTTAGATGCATCTCAATCGAGTTACTGAAGCAGGACCGACTCATTTCAGAATGAGCGTCTGGACAAACGCTCCTCAGACATGTTGAATGCACGCAGTCATGTGGTGGAGTCGAGAGAGTAGAGTGAGCCGCACGCGGAATGAAAATGAACTAGGGAGAAAGAGAGATGTGCAGCTGAAGCTCTCATATTATCTCCACATTTCCATGATGATTCTGCATTGAATCAAACCATGACCTACATCCACGCAGCCAAGACGGAGGGAAATGAAATAGTTATCATTATATAGCTGATCTCATTCTCATGTTCCAGATTAGATATACAATGCAATAGTATGGTGATGTGTGGTTCTGCTGCATGTACTGCACGTATTTAGCAGCGTTCGCTGCTTTTCTTCCTGCGCAGAATCCCACAAGCAGATCATTCCAAGAACACATTACATCTTCCATTACATTCAACTGTGCCTGAAATATCGGTGGCGGCAGTGGAGCTGTGGGTCTGAGTTTATGATGTTGAACAGAAAATCAGAGAAAAGTACACTAAACTGTTCGGAAAAGGCACGCATAACATGAGCCTGGGGATCTGAAGGGCAGACTCTCATTTCAGGACCAATGAATTGTTATAATGAGCCGTCTATGGGCATGTCACAGTGAGTGTATGTGTGAAAGTGGATGACAAACACACTGTTACAAGCCTCCCTGAGGCTCATGTTTATGTACATATCTACAGCATATCTTGGTGAGAGTCCACTTTAGTGTTGGCTGAACGATTCACTGCGATGTGAGAAACTCATTTTCTCACTCAGCATGAGGGATGAGGCTGGGCTGACCCAAGAACCAACAACAAATTGCTATGGAATACTGCATATATAATGTGGGTGTGTATACATACACATATATATATATGATTTGACTCGGAGCCAATGTCACAGTCGCCTCCACTCTACGATATCCTCAGATTAATCTCAATCAAATATATAATAATATATATATTTGTGAATGGATGGATGGATAAATGCATTTATTATTTCACTGTAGTATAATACCTCATGTGTCTACATTAGTATGATAAATATGTTTGCTGCACAAAGAGCATTTCAGTGTATGCAATGGAAAAAATGTGTATAAAAGAATAAAAAAGTATTACATCATTATCATCTCCTCTAAATAAGTTAATAAATCCACAATAGTAAATGTGAAAAAAGTGAACTGGTTAAAAATAATAAAGCAAACAGTGGAACCAATCATTCACTATATTGACCGGTAAATAAATCAATGGACCAAAAAAAACTTTGAATAATGCAACAATTTTTACAAGAATTTATCAATATTGTAAAAGTATCATTCCAGTGTTACAGCAATGTAACAAAATGATGGCACAGATTAAATCAGATCACTGCACACATATTGTTTCAGATAACAATTCAGCTTTGAGCATTGTTCATCGCAGGAGAACTGCATGAATATTGTAAAAAAAATAAATAAAAAAATAAGTGAGTGTAATCTAATCAATTAGTTTGTTAAAATAATATCCTTTCATCATACCTTTTTTTGTTAATCTCATTAAACATGACTCCGTGCCTCAACGCCTCCTTTTACATCCACACAAACAGCAAACAAGTGACAAATGTGCAACACTATGAGGACCACAAACTGTGTTCACACACACACACACACACACACACACAGCCTCCTATCTAGACCCTGCTGTCAGATAACTGTTGAATGTTACTCCATTAATGTCAAGATAAACAGGATTCAGGAGCTTTTATTAAAGTAGGAGGTAATGGGATGTGAACAGAGGCTGGAGCGTTGGAGAACTCCACACTGACCTGAGAGGTGGTAACAAGCTCCACTAACAGCAGGGCTTTTAAACAGAGGTAAAGGCTGTGAGACGCATTATCCATTTTAAAGTCTGTTCACTTCCACTGCCCTTTAGATTCTTAGAACTCTCCCGATAACCAGTCCACCTTTACACCAGTGTTTTATTGACCTTATGGGTAGTTTATTAGTAAGTAGGTCAAGAAAGTCAGAAGGTTGAGGGACATCTTAGTAAGAGCTTAAAGTCATTAATTGAACACCGCTGTAAAGAATAACTGGTGATGGTATCCTGCATTGACAGGGTATATGTCAGGTTGTAAAATAAGTCATTGGAAAATCATGTTACTTATTATTCCTCCATTCATTCACCTCCATCTGCTTGTCAGTTGCCAGGTCGCAGGGGCAGCTGGTGCCACCCAAATCACACTGCTCCATACTGTGGGCCTTCCTGTGGGTGGTGAGCCCACTGGAAGAAATGTGGGTTGGGACAGTGATATGCTCAGAGCACCTCAGTGGCAACCAGGCAGCTATGGGATTTGAACCTGGAGCCTTGACCCAAATCTGCTTTCTTCTCTCCATGCCACCACTGCCGTCCTGTTAATCAATAATACATTGTAATGTGAATGTGAATATTTGTGGACCCTACATACAGCATGAATCGTGTGAATTTTGGAATTAAAACAATAGGACAATTGGACAAAAATATAGATAAATGTCATTAATCTTGAATCTCTGTTTGTCTGTGCTAATACTTTTCCAACTTGTGAACTTTAACCCAGTACATTGCTGGTATGTTTATTAAACTGTTTTGTTATTGTGTATGCTTCTTCAGGCTCAACACTCACAGGAATTCTCACACTATGGTACAGTGTGATTTGAGAGGCAGTTGTGGAGATTGTTGCCTCTGCAACCTGGTAAAAGGGTCAGAGGATGAAGAATGAATGAATGAATGAATGATTGAATGTTTTTCAATGACCTTTAGTGTAGACAAACTGACAAGTTTGGTAAAACTGAGTTATTCTGTGATGCGCAGGTGTCTCATAACAACTTCTCCAACCCCATTTGTCCATCTTCATCTGCAACAGCAGTCTCCATGACCACCACCCAAGGCTCATGGTACTTTCTTCTACCTGAAGGAAGGTACAATCAAACTCAAACCCAGCCAACTATCAGGACTCCCCCATAGTCTGTTATAATCTTAGAAGAGAAATGTAATGTCTTCAAGAACCCCAGAGTTCCATACCAATGACAGAGACATTGCCTCTGGTCCAAAACCTTCTCTTCAAAGAGATCCTTCCCCTTCATCAACCATAAAAATACAGAATCAAAAGTAAATAAACAGAACGAAAAAAAAAACAAAGGCAAATTAAATAAAAAATTAAACACATCCTCCGATATTCCCTCCATTATGTAATCTAACTGAAAATCGACAGCTTGACTAAGGCTGGGATTTAATTCTTGGTCACTGCTCGCTTTAGCACCACAATTCATTTAATCCATTAATAAAAGGGAATAAATCGTGGAAAAGACCCCGGGTTTGGGGTTTAATCAAACTAGAATATTTTAATTTCATGAAAAAGGATAGGATTGCAATTCATTTATTATTATTTCTGATCTCAAACTGGCAGCCAACACAGCCCCCTTACATGTGAGTCTCCAGATGAGATAAACAGAGCGAACATAACTCCGTGCACACTCAGACATGATCTGACCTTTTCAGCATTTGGTTTATTTAGGTTAATCTAAACCAACCCACCGAGTGAATCATAGTACAGCCAGCCATGCAGTATATGTAACCCATCACTCTACGCTCTACACGTGTGGTTATTTTTTCATTATTATTTTTTAAGGGAAAAAAACAAGTCAAGTTCTTTCAGGTTAGAACACAAAGAAAGCCTGTGTGGACAAAAAGCTCTCTATTCACTATTGTATATTTAACCTTGACTACATTCACATTTAATTATATTCATTCCTCACTGTGAGTAGCATCCAGCCTGCGCCTCCTCTCCTTTAGTTCCCACAGAGTGCATCTGCACATCACTTTCAAAGCTCCATTAAAAACACCACAGCCTTTACCACAGCGCCTGTAGTTTTTTTTTTTGGCCTGCGCTCATCCTTAATTATGATTTCACTGGCACAAGCACATTTTGATTATGAAAAAATGAAAAATAAAATCATAAAAAAACTCCATCCTCATCTCAACCTTGTCCTAACCTAAGAATGTGGATGAACTTTATTATTCCCAGAAGAAAGCATTTTAATTTAATGTTTCTGCTGACTCCGATCAGGTGTGGATCTGAATGACAAGTTGATTAGGTTTCACCTGAAAGAGTGTTCCCCAACCTTTTTTGCGCCACGGACCAGTTTCATCTGTGTAAATTATTTCTAGTCCTTAAGGTAGTCTAGTGACTAGTTATGTTTAGCAGAAAAATCTTGAAGAGCAGTTTTTCTGACACAGTTGCTGTTAAATGTATCTGATAATGTCTATTTGACCTAGGATTAAAAATAGAGACTCTCAAATGAAAGGTTTAAGAGTGAACATCTATCATTAGGAATTTGTTTGGGTAATATAGAATTTTGGATAATGGAAGTGCTATATATAGACCTCATATAAATAAATATATAACCTGAGATGCAGATGATTTATGGCATTTCATCTTTTGAAGCAAACTTGTTACTATTTCTCCTCTGTGCTAACAACCCCTCTTCCAGATTTACCTAACCTGGGGGGGAGCAATGGTCACGTGATTGAAGAGCGTTGGATTGTAAGTAAACACTTCAGGATTTAGAACCCTCCCTGACTTGACATGATGCTGCCCAGAGGAGGGTGAGGATTGGGAGTGAGATGTTGACATGGTCTCCCAACAGGGAGTGAGTGACAGGAGAGTGATGGATGTGGAGGACATTCCTGCAGCTGTAATGTTGCAGAATCACACAGGAGCCTCCAGTCAGAAGACTGAAGCCCTGATGTGCAGCCTTCTCTTGGCTCCTTTCTCAAACACAAGTCAAGTCTCATCTGTTTAAAGCCGTGGCAGCTCAGGAGGAGCTTTCCTTTCCTCACATCTCTGTTCGTCAGCATTAGAGAGAGAAGAGGCAAAGCCGCCCGAGCTCAAAGTCTTTTACACCATTGAGCTGCTGCTTCTGAATCTGGAGGAAACATAAATGACTTCATGTATATAGTCAGGAGCTTCATCTAAAATGTGCAAAACTAACAATAACATCACACTTACAAACTGAACCAAAGCAACATTTCTTCACAGTGAGCAAAATGAAACTGACATTTCACTGCATGAGATCTAATGTGAAAACGAATGATCTCAATACATTTTTTTTTTTTTGCCAGAAACTGTAAAAATCTTTTATCCCCCTTCCATCCATCCATTTTCAGCCGCTTCTCCGTTGCCGGGTAGCGAGAGCAGCAGTCTCCACAACTGTCACCCAAATCACCTTATAAATAAACTTTTTTTCAGAATTGTAGCATATATGTGAATAAATGAGAAATAAACATTGATAAAATGAAACAAAAATATGATCAACATCACTGATATGTTTTATTAACAGTCTTTAATTATAATATGTATATTGCAGTAATGACTGGAGACCTCTGAACTGTATACCTCATGACGGGAATTGAACCAGCGACCTTGCGGATCCAAGTCCGCTTCCTTAACCACTATGCCACAGACTGCCCCCTTTTTTTTAAATAAAGAAAAAAAATCCCTCTTGGATTTGAACCAGGGACTCTCTACTGTCTACTTCCTGGGCAGGCATGCTAGAACCTACCATCAGAACCTCCATCCAGCCATAATTTCCACTAAATGTAATGTAGTTAACACATAGTGAGGCTTTATATCCAACATATACTCTACATTAATGCTTACCATATTTCTCTTTGACCACAGTTTCTTCCACACTGTCATTTACCCACAGCTCTAATTTGTGGGTAAGTGGGTGCTGTGTTCTTTGGGTTTTGAAAGTCTCCCATCCTCTCTCGAACATAAACAACGTCTGATATGATCCCAGTGGTCATCGTCCTTCCCTCAACGCACTGTCTGTCTGTCTGTCTGTCTGGAACTGTGTAGTCAGCAGAAATGTTTTTTCTCGTCTGCCTCCCTGTGCAGCTCCTTAAATCAGTCTTTCTGACACCTGTGTTCCAGACTGAGCCAGGTCACTTTTATACCACAAGCAGAATAGTAAGATGATTTAAGGTGGTTAAACACTTTTTTTTTAGTTAACACAGTCCTTGTAGTCTCTTTTACAGTTTTGACCTGAAGGTAATGCAAAAACTTCATAAATCCTTCTCCTGCTTTGTGAAGATAAACTCATATTTTCATTAAGAATCCACCTGACGTGTTGAAAGCATCAGATGTAACTGTGAGAGACGGCCATAAATACAATTTAATTGGCAGCTCTACTCTACCAGGACAAAAGAAATTGTTTCTAAATCTGATTGGCTCCAAGTGTGACCGCAGTGCTTTACACCCAATGATACGTTTATAGCATCCCCATTCACTTCCTGTCAGATGAACACACACACCGTGCATAATGTTGGTCCTGAATGAGAATGAAATGACCTAGGATGCTTGTGCCTGCAGCAAAGGTGTCTGGGGAAGCACAGCTAAACATGACAGCAGATTATGTGCAGACCTGCAAAATTCACTTTGCACCTGTAGTGAGGGCACAGGATTAGTTGGCTGAAAGTCACAGTCAACACTATATAGACTCAAAGCCATTATAGCAGGGGTAGAATTACCTGCAGTGCTTCTCAATCTTATCTCTTTGGTATACAAACACGCAGCCGTGGCAGAGGAATCACTTTTTATGTTCCTTTTTCTCCATTTATCTAAAGCAATCTTTCTATTAGACTTAGGGAGCTTAACAATTTCCTGAATAATTGAATTCAACAATAATGATTATAGGCTTATATTCTAGTACTATATATTCTAGTTAGACCTCCAGTGGCCCTGACCACGTGCAGGGAAACACTGTGGTGTTTCCTCTCAGGGATTTACATTCATTACCTTTAAGGCATCCCCTCAAACCCAACCCCAACTATGTTCTCACTCATTTCAACCTCTCCTCGACCCCCGTGAGCCCTCACAGCTGATGATGAATGGATCTATGGAAAAACCAAATTAGAAACAGCAAATTCTTAACCCCAGGAGTTAAAAGTTAAGCTAAATATTATGCAAGCTATTCCCAAAATTAGACGGTTAATTTTTACCCCCGTCCTTGAGCGTCAGAACCTATACCTTCCCGTTCCTTCTACCGTCATCGGCTGCAAATGTGCCGCGGCACAAATCCCTGTTGTCCGCGGCTCCTGTCGGCAAAGTAAAAGACTTCCACATTAGAAGAAGAGATCAGAGGTGGAGGGTGTGCAACACCTCCCACAGCCCCACTGAAAATAGCTTTAGCTCTCTGCTGGAAATGCCCCACCGTCCTAGGTACACAGAATGACACGTGCTGCAAACGGACAATGGCTCAGCAAGAAACAGAGGAGATATTTTGGATGTGTTATGTACAGACGTCATTAACAGGCCCCTTAAGTTAAGCTTTGGGCAGTCTGTCACAGAACCCAGGTGGACCAGGCAGAGAGGGCTGCATGACTGCAAAGGACAATGGAGATTTATTATGGTTTACATCAGAAGGGCAAAATGAAAAGATGACCATCATTTTTTATCCTACTCTTTGTTTAGACAAAAAAACGTCTTTGACAAAAACCATAGACAACAGACTAGGTGACTAATGTGCTCTTACTGGAAGACCCTGCCATGTTAAACCTCTTTGTACCAAGAGGACATTTTATACACGACAGGAAGAAATGACCTGCTTTTGAGTGATTTTTGTTGTTGTTTGGGTTTGGAATGACTCAGCATCCTGCTGTGATAGCACCTTAAGGAAGAACTATGACAATAAATGCTGATTTGATTTCACTCTGTGTTGCACCTGCCCCATGGAGAGGGGAGATGTTTATGTGCTGCCAGCTTCACTGACCGGGAAATGGCTTAATTTGCATTGTGAGCTGCACTAATGGAAACCAATTAGCAGGCTGTGGCTGGGAGCTGACTGGTCAACATTTGATTTCCTTTCGGCTGGTGACGCACAGCGACTCAAACATTTCCAAACCAATCAAGCACAAAGGCCTTTACACTAGATATATATAAGCAATAACAAATGAGTAGCATTAGGGATGGTGACTCAATATTTATTTTTCAGGAACCACAATACTGATACTGATATAATACTGTGATGGTTTGACGATATTTAGGTCGTTTAGTGCGTTCTCTTCGTCCACTGTTTTCAATTGGTCCACCTGCGGCTGCGTTGCCGAAATCCTGGCAGGTGCTGCTCCCCTGTGTTTGCACATAGTAACTGCATCAGTCTCCCAACAACGGCGCTGAGTATTTTCTTACCTCCAACACCACAGGGTATTGAATGCAAACCAGTTTCACATGGAAAACATTTTGTTGCCAGGTAAGCAGGGGAGCAGACACAAACAAATACTGGGACATTGGTCTAGTGGTGGAGAAACCAGACTTGGATCTGGTGGGTTCCCAGTTCAAATCTACCAGCTTCCAGGTTACCACTAAGGTACACTCACTGCTCCCTGGGTGCTCAAAACTGTCCACTGTTCGCTTTGCTCATGAGTGAAATGCACATTTTTTGTGTGCAATGGTGTAAATCCCAATTTCACAATGGCAAGGGCGACAGTGGTGGCCCAGGGGTTAAGGAAGCGGGTTTGGGTCTGCAGGGCTTAAGGTTCGAATCCACCAGCTGTCAGTTGCTCTAAGCATATCACCTTCCTGTGGGCTCAACACCCACTGGAAGGCTCACAATATGGTGCAATGTGATTTGGGTGGCAAAAGCTGACCCTGTGACCTGGCAACGGACAAGCAGAAGAAGATGAATGAATGAATGAACAATGACAAGGAGTTTGTTTTCCTTCCTTATGTATTACAACAGTGAAAAACACAATTATATAAAACAAATAGTTACTACATTACTACAAGATATTAGAGTCTGCTTAGTAACTTTATAACAGAAACAATGAGTCAAATTGAATTGCCAGAATGAACAACAATGACAAGGCAAGAACAAAGTGTGAAAACAGCTGTTGCTACATACACAGCAAGTAGAGTATTTCCCAATAAAAAAAAAGCCAGTATTATACACTTCAGCTGCAGGAGTGGAGAATATGGGCCACACTGTTAACCTAATTCACCATAAAACAGTCACATTAGTGAAGTAGCTGTGGGTTAATACAATAATGCACCTGAAAGCTGGTGGAAATTATGTAAGGGCCACGGATTTCAGGCACATTATTTTATCGTTTTACAGAATTTGTTGAGTATTTTCCCTCGTTGCCATGACCTAAAACAGTAGAGTGAACGACCAGGCTTCTCACTTGATTTGTAGACATTATTATACATGGTTGGAAACTGTAGCTGCTACTTTTCGTGAGAACACAGACACAGCAGAAAGGGAAATAAAGGGTTGGTTAATGTTTATTTGAAATAAAAAATAAAAAGAAATACATGATCATCACAAAGTTCAGTCATACAGCAGTTTCATTTCATGTTGACTTTAAGGCATAAGGAGACAACTACAACACACAGTAAGAAATTATTGGTCTCAGCTAGGTCTATTAAATATAACATATATTTAATAAAAAAAAGGTTAAATAACTCTTCATTTAAAAACAGTCATCATATTAAAATCAATCCAAGGAGACATCAGTAGACAGAAGGAGATACAGTAGAGCAGTACAAAGGTTAGACTTTGGCAACAGTCGATAAATGTTGTATTAATAAAGGCAGCAAAACATGGCACTTGTTCAAGGCCAAATCTGTAGAACACAGTATTTATAAAAAAACATTTACTATCAGTTTTGAATGGACACGCGTTAAAAAAAAAATCAATATTTAACTCCAAAAAATAGAAAAGTTCTACACAGATCTTTAAAAACATGTTGAAAATGCCGCTACTCAACGGAAAATTGTTTAATAAAAAGAGAGTTCTAATGAATGTCCAATCAGCTGAGGTGGAAAGTGAATAGCGTTGCAGATGAAAAGCCCCAGGCGTGGGCTTGTTAAGCTGCTACTGGAGGAGAGAAGCTGCTGAAAACAGGAGATTAACATTTTCTGCAAAGTGCCGGCTTTACTCCACTGATCTATATACCATTCTCAGGTGTAACATCTGCTCCTCACATACTAATGTAGGTAGAGGAAATCAGAGTAGATGAAAACTACAACAATCCTTGTCCCAATGAGACCTGGTTACATTCTCTGCATCAGAATTCTCATCTGTTTCCCCCCCTCGTCCATCATCCCCACACCGCACCATTGTCTTCAAGCTGAAGCAGAGGCTGCAATCTAAGTGCCTAATTACTTCAAGAAACCACCTACTGCTTTTCCACCCTTGGTTTTAGTAAGACGAAAATTCTCTGATGTACAATTCTAAGCTTTCTCAAAAGTCTCCTCCCCTCTGTGTGAACAGTGAAAAAAAAAAGAACCTGTGGGCTGTTTGGACGTGATGAGTGGTGATGAAATTACCTCCTCCACCCACACGCTGATACTCTTCAGCTTCTCCTAATACGGCTCAGCTTTTAAACTTCGATACAGGCAGCATGTAAACACCATCCCTATGATCTGCAGATTAGAAGGTAGAATAAATATAATTTTATCAGGATTTCTGCACACATTTCAATTTTTTTTTTTTGGGCTGACTCAATTGCAGACCTGTCTCTACTTACCTGAACACAGGCAATACCAACACCCACTGCTCCAATGATCTTCAGATGGTCCAGGATAAATTTTTCCAGTTTAGTGATACAGCCACCCTAAAAGTTAAGACGTTAATTTGAAGTCCTCTCAACTATGCAATACATTCATGTTAAACACGCCCTCTCTTTCACCCGGTACATTATTTTCTCCTACCTCCACCTTGTAGATGTTGGAGGGATGGTTCCTGAGGCCACACATCTCAGTGATGCTCTTACAGCAGCTGTCAGGCACCTTCCTCCCGTTGGAGGCACTAGAGCGGATCCACACACTTGAGGCCCAATCAGAAGAACTGTTGCTTCCACAGCATTTAAACTGAGGAGGAAAATAGAAAAAACTGGGTTGTTCTTTGGTCCTACATAATGGTAACAAAAAAAAAACTTCAGAATATTCAGCCCTCTGTGATTTCTCTATCTCTCTCAAAAAGTCAGGCTTCTATAAAATCCACTAATGCCAAGGTCTGAAACCATAAAATTTGGTTTACTGCTAAACTTTCTTTGAAGTTGCAGGAAAATGTTTGTGTAACTGGGCAGGAAAGACCTCTTCAAATATATTCAGAATAAATGTTGACAACTTACAGCCAAGGGGTTTTTGTACTAGAAAAATAAAGTATTTAATACGAGCAACTCTGAAGTTTCCATTTTTTACTGTGCTGTCAGCAGGAATGAGCCGTAGTGAAGGTGAATCACAGCAGGGAATTCCGACAACATCAGACTCAGCTAAAATCAAAGGGAATACTTGTGTGGCATATGCTTTGCATCAGAAGTATGTTTGCAAGTGATATTGTCATGATGACAGTAAGATATTCAGTACAATGTTTATGTCAAGAAAATGTCACAATCATATAGACATTTGAGGTTAGTGGTGTGTATTGTCCTAGTTATGGTAAGAAAGTCTTTATATGCATTTTTAAGAAAACAAAAAACAAACAAACAAAAAAAACAAGACTCATTGTTAAAAAGAAATGGTTTAGATCACGTGTTAAACTCCTGGGGGCCAAATCTGGCTCATAGTGTAATTATATTTGGCCCGCAAGATCATATCAAATATGTACTAGATGTGGCCCACCAGTATAAAGCCGTTATATACTGGTATGATTTGTAGTATCAGCAAAGCATGGTCTATGTTATAGCACAGATATTTAGTTTTGATTTGTATAAAAAACATTAAAAGGATCTGTAAAGACTACAGACAAAGGCAAATACCACTGATGTGTGATATATTTCAGATTTGATTTCTCATGTTTGGATTGTCCTCCCAACGGACTCCAAGACATCCCTCCATCAGGAGACAGACCCACCTCCTGCTGTAGCTTGTCCACAGCTCTGGTGATGTGTTGATAGTTCTCCTTTTGGTATTTGTTGATCATGGTTTCCTTCAGGTTCTGCTTTAGCTCTTCATTCAGCTGTTCACACACAAACACAGAAACATGTAGGCCAGTCTGATACACTACAGTGGATCTCTGTCTAGCGGGAGTGCGGTTATTAATGATAGATTAGTTACGACTGCAGACTTCGCAGCTGACATGATTCATAACCAGTGTAAAGACTCTTATCCTGGATGGTGTTGGAACAGCATTGGGGCAGACAAGGACAAAACCAGGGCAAAGAAATTTTCTTTTCCTAGACCAGTGGCAGACAACGGGAGGAGCTGAAAGTATGGGGGGCTCTGTTTCTATGGCAACAAGCCAGCTGGTGAAAAAAAAAAAAAACACTGTAAATCAAAGTGTGAAGGAGATATGTTGGGAATGAATTATGAAAAAGAAGACAGCGGATAGAGTAGCACAGATGATCTGGAAGAAGGATTTATGGAAATTATTTTAAAAAGACAGGGTGGATTTCTGCCTTAATAAATGTTACCTGTTGACAGTCAGCGACAACCAGTGATTCAGGGATTAAAATAGCTCAGTAGGCAGAGGCAGCAGTGGTGGGAAAGACCACCAGTGCAGCTCTTGACGCGTCATATAAAATTATAATCAGTCGTGACAAACGTGAGGATGCATGACTAAACGAAGCCTGCAGTGATCGTCTTATAATGGACCCACAATAATCCTAAAATGTAACAGCAGTCATTTCTCTGTAGCTGCATGTGATGACAAGTCAACACGCGCCACCTGCTGGACACAACTGTAACATGAAGGTAATTGATTTTATTTTTTTTTCCTTTTATATCTAATGACATCTTTAACAAGATTTTAACGTTAAATGCACAAATGTCCACTAAATAATTTAAAAATATATATATTATGGTTAAACAGATATTAAACAAAAAAATAAAACAATCTGATTTGAGTTGTAAACTGAAGGCAAGCACTACATTATCTCCTAAACATAGGCTGTAACAAGGGTTTTGCATAATCCTTTAAAACAGTTATCCACAACCACTGGTCTGGGGACCAGTACTGGTCCGTGGGTGAATTTTTGGACCGCAGAGAAATAACGTTTCCTTTTGGCCCCATCTGGCTATTACTTCCACTTGATCCATACCCATATCAACAAAAGAACTGAACAATAGAATGGCTAGGATTCAATCATCAGTAATGCGACTATATTTGATTAGGAAATCTTTTCTCAGTGAAGACAACAACAATAATGTCAAAATGACGCAGATTCATTGATACAAGACTCTAGTCTGGTCTGGTAGGAGGAAATTATAGCAGAAATCCTTGTTGTGCCAGTTAATTAACAGTTAATTTGGGAAGAACAATTTTATAGGTATAGGTACATAATTTTATTATGGGATATTTGTCTGCCACAACTTAACGACCCATTCGTGAAAATAGCACGTGACATTTAACCGGTCCGTGGCGTAAAAAGGTTTTGGAAACTGCCTTAAAATATTTAAATGGAATAAATATTACATTATTTATTGTCAAATTAATACACTTACTAATACGAACTTTGGGTATAGATATATTAAAGGTTTAAAGAATGTCATATAATGTTTTCCAGTCATTACTTGCTGACATAGAACATAAGAGTCGAGGCGGCATGGAGAAGACTGTAGGGTGGTTACGGAGAAAAGAGGATGAGTGGTGGTTCAGATTTTAATAAGACTAAGAGACTGAGGAGGGCAGCACTGTGGCTCTCAGCCACTAGTCTGCTTTCAGATGAGCTCCCTATTATGAATTAGGCAGTTAAAATGATGGGAGAGCACTTCTATAATAAAACAAGTCCTGTTGCTGAGCTACAAGACCAAAGACACAAGGTTCCAGGATGAGTCAGGCCGGATGATCCAGATCTGCAGCTGTTAACTACAGATAATTACGACAGAAAACACAGCAGGTAAACATTTATGTAACCGTACAGATTTGAATCAGTCTAAATCTGTTAGAATGTTTTACTTTGCTTTATGATGACAGTTGTGGCTCTGTTTAAATGTTTTTGACCTTAAAAAAAAAAATCAATAACGTACACCAACATTCTCAAGAATACCTTGTGGAGAGCTAGGTGTTACCTGCTGATAGTAGATATAAGCCAGAACACCAGCCAGGACCTCCAACAGGAAGATGCACAGCAGCAGGACAAAATACTGTGGAAATACAAAAAGAAATACGGGAAGTTTACAAAGACAGCTGTTATTACCTTCTAACAAGAAAAATGCAACAAAGAACATAAAACACAAAGATAAGTGCGTATGACAAAAGTTATGGTAAAGAAAATCAGTATACAACTCTAAAGGGCTTCATATTGTATAGGAGGGGTCTCAAACTCAAATAAATTGGGGCCACTGCCCCTACTGTGAATGCTGAATCTTTCCGATTCAGCATTCACAGATTATTGTAGCAATACTAGCAATAGACAGCCTTTGTTATTGGCAACTTTCAGATAAAAATCACTTGGTAAGTGGTTTTAACTGAAGTTTTAAAAAGGGGTCTAGGCTGTCAAGTGTGTCTGGCTTTATATATTCAACTTCATCATATATGGTCTATGATCCTGTCAAAATTCAGTGTCCTTTATTCAAGTTTATTCATCCTCAGAATGTCCTTTTTTCGCGTCCAGACCGGGAGCTATAGAAAGGAATCGTTATCCGTATTTCGGACAAGAACAGATCTTATCAGACAAGGACCCCGACCTGAGTTGTCTGACATGGTCAGAAGGTAGAACATTTCCTCGATAAGGTGGATGTGGTCTGTGACTTAACAGATTGGGTTGATTAGACCTGATGTCTGTCTGTCTGAAGGTTGAGCAGCTGATATTTAGATGTTTTTGATGATACGAGTGTTTGAAGTCAAAGGAAAAGAAATAAAGTCCTTCTCTAAAGGGTTGATTCATACCCTCAGTGCCAATATAACATAAAGGCTGTATAACAGCAAAGTTTCCTAATATAAACCAGTGGTCCCAACCACTGGGCTGGGGACCGGTACCGCTCTGAGGGTATATTGGTGCTGGGCCACAGAGAAATAATGTTTTGTTTAGGCTATTATTATTCCACCTGATCCATACCCATATCAACAAAAGAACTGAACAATGGAATGGCTAGAATTCCATCATCAATAATGCAACTATATTTGATTAGAAAATATTTTCTCAGTGAAGACAACAACAATACACTCAAAATGATTCAGAGTCATTGATACAATTTACATTTTAGCAACTCACAGCTGTTGTACATTAGCTATAAGGAAGGCTGATGCTACACATTACATTGATGTTAAATTATTAGGGGAGGAGCTTTCAATTAGCTTTGTCATGCTCCCCTTCCTTGGGGAACAAGGTATTCTGATCTCCTTCTGTCCTCTCTCATACTTTGCTCAAAACTGATTGCTCCCAGACTGATGTTACATTCTAATTTGGCCTTTTCTGTAATCAAAAGGAAACTGGGGCCAGTTTATTGAAGCTTTGTAGAGGGGGATTTGACTGTGTCAGCTTTTCTTGTGGTATATTTTGTTGACCTTTTGGTTAGAAGACTGAGTTGACAATCACCCAGGGACTAACCACATACAGGAAAACATTCTACTTCTCTGTCTGCTTCCTTTCTTCCATAAAGCGCAACATCTTAAACAGTCTTAGTAACATCTCTGTTTACTGACACTTCCTTCAGTGTGATTCATGGCTCTAATCCCAGCTACTCAGCATATGCCATGTCATTCTGAAGCACAAACGCAACAAAGAAAAAGGGAGTGAACTAACTAATATTTACACATACAGTATGAGCGAGTCACATTAAAACTATGTAAGATTCTGATGATAAAAAAAACGCCTTGCAATTTTTAATCGACTTGCTTACTTGAAGTTATGTTTCCTTTTGGCCCCATCTGGCTATTACTTCCACTTGATCCATACCCATATCAACAAAAGAACCGAACAATATAATGGCTAGGATTCAATCATCAATAATGCAACTATATTTGAGTATATTTTCAGTAAAGACAACAACAAAAAACTGAGGTATTTATCTGCCACAACTTAATGACCGGTCCGTGAAAATTGTACAAGACATTTAACCAGTCCGTGGCGCAAAAAAGGTTTGGGAACACTGATCTAAATCTTAGCTTATCTTAGCCTTAAAAGTGATAAAACAGAGAACAATAACGCTTTATTTGAAACGTTCTGAGTTAAATTGTTTAATAACCATGAATTAACTTAAACAACATTGGTTTTGATTCAGTTCTTTAACACTATATTTGCATACTATAAATTAGTCCTAAATTTCATAATCACTCATTTCCTATTATTTAAGCCTCTCAAAAAATTAAACCTATAATCCACACAGCAACTGCCAATGACTTGTAACGTTAAAAAGTTTAAATAAAAAAAATATACATTTTTGCTCTCTCTTCCAAAATAAATCTCTAGTAACAAGTGAATTTCATACGAGTCAAATATTTTAAGCAAACATATTCAGGTTGCCTGTGTTTAAAGGACTCACATACAGCAGAGTGAAGGTCTGTAAAGTAAATCCCCTGTGTTGTAATCTCTTACCACTCGCAGCAGTTTCCTCTGCTCCTTAAAGGTGGCACAACAGCCCAGCACGCCTGTTACCATGACGATGGCTCCAGCCACGACCAGGATGTAGGCAGAAGCAGCATAGGTCATGGATGGGAGAAGGCTGATGTAGTCACTCTTCTCAACCAAGGTCCACACACCTACTGCCATTACGACGCCCCCTGCCAACTGAGAGGAGAACACATTGTAAGAGAGCTTGCTCTATGTCTGGTTCATAATATATATAGTATATAGGAAAATGCACACACAAAAACAATCATGTTAACTTTTATACTTTTACTTGTATTCATAGAGTATGGGCACTTGTTTTTTTTAGTAGTTAGATTTTACATTTAGACAGCAAATGTTTGTGTTGTTTTCCTCTTTTCCAGTGTCATCTACATCTTTGATGTTAGCCCAGAAAAAAGCGTATAAGAATAGAGTCTGAAATGAGAATAAAGTCTATTCCATCTGACATACTGGAACACGACAGATGGTGCAGCTCTACGTCAGGCCAAAGCTTTCAATCAGGCAGCCAGATTAATTGGTGTTTGATGTGTAAACTTCAGAAACGTAGGGAAGCAAATGAGACAAGATTGAAACCGTACAACAGTTGTCTAGGAAGGTAGGGAGAAAGGAAGGTTATTCATGACATCCTTTCTAAATAGGACGTCATGAATAACCTGAAATAAAGAGGAAGTCCAGTAGCTTAAAACTAAACTTTTTAGATCCTCTCTAAAAAAATAACCAAGACTAAATATAAAGTTGGATTTACTATGATGCATGTGCTTTATGAGTGCTTTACCCAATACTATTGAGGACAACAGCAAATCTTAATAAATAAAAAAAAAATTTACTTTTGACTTGCACAGCAACTTTTTACTACAATAAAATAACAGTAAACCAATGCATCACTCTAATTCTAAGCTAATTACTGAAGCGGTAACAGAATTTGAACCGAGGTCTTGACCAAAGTCCGCTTCCTTAACTACTAGGCCACCAACTACCCATATAATATTGGGGGTAAAAACTAAATATTAATGTCTCAAGTTCCTGAAGTAATATTGTACTGCACTTCTTCTTCAGGAACATAAGGATACATTCAGGCCTATCTTTACACCCCATGATACTCATTAATTATGAAACAATGGAATTAGTGCAGTTGTGTTCAGGAACAAGTCCCAAAATAGAGAGATAAGTTCAAGCCTAGTGTACCTTATTGCAGAAATATATTTTAATCTATTGAATGTTACAAGTCCTTACTTTACCGCTGCTGATCAATATTTTATTGAATCATTTTGCATTTAAATGCAGTTGGATGAATATTTTGTAGCTCTCTTTCTAGAATAACATTAAAATGACTAACTGTAAAAAAATAATAATGTGTGGTACTGAGGTTCTTCTGTTCACCCAAGTTAAAGATGATAATAATAATACATGCATGTGAAATGTGTGGAAAAACTAAAATGGCTGAGATCAACAACTGGATCCAGGACAGAGAGATGGTCATCCTTTACCAAGAATTATAAAGTGAGCTTTCAGAATGAAAATATAAGGAAATCCTTCATTACCAACTGGTAAAAGCTGCATCTCTGATGCCTGACTGCAACACTACAGCCAAGTACACTCTAAATATAGAAGCAGTTATTTATAGGGCTTTTCTCTGGAGTTCATAACAGTGGAAAGTTTTGAGGAATTCTGCTTTGAATGTTCTGTTTGTCCTCTGCTTAAATATGCATCTATGTTGAAAACATTCCTACAAGATCACAAATTCTACAATTATAAATCATTGTAGGTTCTATTTCTGGTGTTTACCCTTTGTAAGAACGATGGCACTGATTTTTATTTCAATGTCGTATTTCTGTTTCAAACACTTAATGATTTAAAGTCTAAACCAACGCCTGTAAATTTCGTATAGTAAAACATTTTCTTACTTGACGTGAACTGGTTTTTGGATTATGAGATTTAAAATTACACTTGGCGAGGAACTTTACAGCACTAAAAATCTTAAGTAATGCAGGGCGCCCATTAAAATTGAAACTGATTGCAGAAATTGAAAAAAAATAAACTTACCCAGAAGAGAAAGTTGAACGTAAACAGGAGGTATTTCAGACAGATGGTCCCACAAGTTTTTTTCTCTTCATAGGCCCCCATTCTGAAATGTGGAATATCATGGGGTCACATGATCAATATAAAAACAACTGATATATTGAATTAAACTCAATAAGAAACGCTAATAATACACCAACCTAATGAGAAACCAGTATCAAAGACTTGTAGTGTTATAGACTTGTGTGTCACTGCAGCATTGAATTGAATCGACTATGTTGACCAATTGACCAATAATTGTTCTTTCTGACAGTGCTCTGAGGAATGTAGGATTAGCTACTTTAGGATAGATTAGAGACAGTCTAGTGATTGATATCGGCTGCTTTCAAGATCGGCCCTGAGCTACAGATGAAGCTGGCCCTTTTCAAGTTTCCTTGTTGTATACCTACTGCACAAGGATGTATCTGTAGCAAAAATAAGTGAGCTTGAGCCTCACTCCATTTTACATTTACAAAGTACTGGTTGCCTGTTGGGTACAGATCGCAGAAAACGACAACATCCATTTAAAGAAGGAAAAGAAAGGAAAGCAATCTCCTTGTCTTTGTGACATTGTGATCCACAGAACGAAATGTCACCTCTGCATTTAACTTATCAGCAAAGTGAACAGTGGGCAGCTTAGAGCGCCCAGGGAGCAGAGAGCGGGGACGATGCCATACTCAGTGGTAACCTGGCATTTGGTGGGTTCCAACTTGGAACTCTCCTGAACCATTAGGCTACCACTGCACCATTTAACCTCATCATCCCACCTCAGTCAAGTTAAAAGGATCCATTCAAACAATTCCCCAATCAAGGTATTTTTTAGCCTAAGCCATACATTCCAAAAGGTTTAAACCCAAAAAAGTATTTTTTTAAAAAAAAAGAAAACAATAATATGTATCAAAATATTTTTATTTCTCTTTTTATATTATCAGTATGCTGCATAGTAAGAGTAATATTCACAGAGACCAAGAAAATATAGAACTTGGCTCTAAGAAAAACCTTAATAAAGGCCTTGTTCTACAGGCAACCTGTGAGACACATTTTATAAATGAGTTGTTATAAAGTTAATGCAGGCCACAGGGGAGTAAGCACTAGATCAGCAGAGGAGACAGAAACACTGAGGTGAGCAATTCCATGTCTATGCAGACAAAAGTAATGACTAAGCAGTGGGTCAGATCCAGGAGTCTGCTTAAGAAAAGAAATTATAGACGAGCTCCAATTTTGTGGGTGGAACACACACATTTGATGCAATATAATCCTCATCTTACAAAAAAGGTGGAATTTAAGGTGTTGTTAAATTCCCCAAAAGAACAATGAACAAATGTTAAATGGTGTACATATGATAGACCTTAAGACATATGTTCAGAGTATAGATTATTCGATCCATTGTAAAACAAACATCTGTTTAATTCCTTAAAATTAGGACATCACATGGTCTTCTTCCAACCCTACACTTTCCTTCTCTGTGCTTCCCCTTCAGGCCCAGACAAGCCCAGTACTCGTCATTCAGCATAGACGAGTGCACTACATGATTGAGTTTGTCTGAGTTCCGTCTGTTGCCCAGCTGTTAGTGTTGGTCCACATATTGTGGACCTGCTAATTGAAGTCTAACAAAGTCTGTATTGACAATTGTTTTCTTTTCCTTTGCAGAGTTGTTAGCCAAGAAGGGGAGTTTCCCACGTCAATTTATTCACACTGACAAATGTTTTAGGTCAGGAAAAATACAGGAGTATACAGGAGTATACTAAAGGATATTACAGCAGGTTCTGTATCTTATGTTTATCTATTCACTAATGCACCATTTTGGTTGAAAGATACATTTAATAAATCATTTCCTGTGCTGCAGTCACTTCACAATCTGTAATTTAATGCCATTTTAATTTACTTAAGAGAATGCATTAGTCTAACAACTTGGTAGAGGTCCAGAAATGTTGGTTATAAACAAACATGGAATAGCTGCCGTGAGATTGGAAGACAGTGGTCATGTTTCCATGTAAACTCCAGCCATTTTAACTCCAGTCAATAACTAAAAAAATACATGTTCACCACCGAAGGACCTTCAACATGAAATGTACTTTTTTGAGTACAAATGAAAAAGTTTTAACTTTTTGTGATTATTTTTAAACAAATAGGGATTTTTGCTTGTAGCTGTTCATAAACATTTATAAAATGTAAGTAGAAGAAAATTTAATAAGAATACAAAGTTATTGGTGGATTAAATTAATATTAGTTGAATTCTAATGGGTTAGGGATAAAACAATAAAAAATAATACTTCCAGTGGACTGCAATGCTAACTGTAACTAAAGTTTCTGTTAAAGTCGCTTACAACAATAATTAGATAGAATTAAAATGACGTTCCATTCCTTTTAAACAATAACTGTTCGCCATTGTTTTTCCCGTCCTCGTCTTTTTGTCAGGGACTGACCACAACGACGTTTTGTCAATAAACTTTTTTACAGTTTCAAATGGTTTTTCTGTGTTTTTGCTGATGGAAAGGGTAACAATGTTCACTATCTCGGCGAAAAAAAACCTATGTCCAACGTTAAAAAAAAGCGCGTATGACTATTTAAACAACTCGGGTTATCAGAAGACAATAGAGGTTGACAAGGAAAATACCACAACGATTTTAATCATTTATTAAAGTCATTTTTTAAATCTTTACATCGTCCTCAAAAACTCCCATCGGTCGAACCTGACCACAGAAGCGCATCACTCCGCCGGTGAAGGCTAGGGCTAAAGTTACTGCCCTCCCTGCTACGCTGATGATAGAAATACAGTAGAAAAAAACGAACACCAATTCCAAACCAAAAAAACTTGGTATAACCATATTTGCTTTACAAATGCAACATTATCATTTCCCCCGTTGTCATTTCGATAATAGACACCGGTCTATTTCCAGAAATGCGGCAGCGTCTGTGTATGAGAAGCTAACGCTGCGGCTGAACTGAACACTTCCTGCTCTGACTTACCTGCCCTTAATCTGAGCCGCAGTCCGTGTGGGAAAATAAAGATGTGGAGACAGAACAGCCTTAAATATCAATTCTTCTTATTCCACGGTCCTCTTAAAGGTCTCTTCAAACGACAGGGAAGTCAGAGAACGAAGAAATCAAAGTGTTGGCACAAAGGAGTGAGAGTCTGTGGCTGCTTCTGACTCCACCCAGGGCTACCTTACATGTTTCCAGCCTTTTTTTCTATCCCGGAGGCAATACTTTCTCAGTGATGTGTGAGAAGAAGCGATGAGCCATGGTTGCAATATCCTCAAAAAGTGTTTGAGGATTTTAAGACTAGTGAATATAGCGTATTAAGTATACACATTAATGTTTAGAATACAGAGAATGAGATACCGCAAGGTGCTGTTGTCGTGAGATTTGTTTTGTTTATTCGGTCTTTCGACAGCGTCCTCGTGTGGATGCCTGAATACTCTATTCCAGGGTTCACCAACCTTTTTAACACCATGAGCGTTACAATATTGTTATTTCATTGTTATTATAATGTTTCATTATTTTATTTCTATTCATTTGTAGTATACTTCATTTTTTATTATCTCAATATAGATTTACTGACATTAACTGACAGTTTAGTGACACCCACTGGTAACGGTACCCATATTTAACTACACGATGCTTATTTCACCATTCGCCTTAGCATGAAAAAGAACAACTGGAAGTCTTTGGTGTTACATATCACTCAAATTAATTTGTCTGTCTCTCGTATTAATATATGAATCCAGTTTTCTACTCAGAGTAAATGTAGAATCACATTGATGATGCGAGTTCAGCCTGTGTATCTATGTTTGTGCGTATTGGTGTGTGTGTGTATTGGGAATAAGGTTAAGCCCTGTTCTGTGTTTGTGTGACAGCTACAAGCCGTCAATCTGTGCTGTCTGGAATAATCCTGTTGGTGTCCAACACGTTCCTCAGGCTCCAGCAAAAACTTCATTGCTCAGGTAAATACACTTTTCTCTTTACTCTGAGAAACAGAGGCTCCAGGGCCACAAATGTCAGATATATTCTTTATTTACGTTAAAGCTGTGGTTAGAAGTTTCTTAAGGAGATTAGGGAGAGTCGACAACATCCAACAAGCTAGATTATTAAGCCAATACAACTCCAAATGTATCCCTCCTTATTGTTTTACACAGGATTCTCTGACCAAGTATGTATAAAGAAGCCAAGCCGTGCTTTGCAGAAGTATAATAATTGTTAAAGTTGTAAAAACCAAGAAGAATATTCTCCTGACTGAGTCTGACTCTTCAGCGTTTGAATCCCCTCATTCCTAATCCTCTTCACACCTGCCGTGGCAATTTTGAGCTATAAAAATAGATTTTATAAAAGGTTCCAGTCACGGTCAAGGAGCCTCTTTAAAGTGATTCCTTCTCACAAGAGAGATAGAAAATACCTACTTAACTGTGAAACCTTTTCAACATTATTGAAAGATAGAAGAGATTGAAAATGTGTTTTCAACGGGGATGGGATGGAAACCTTGAACTCACTTGTTGACCCAAACAGGATGAACATATTTAACCAATAAGTGTGTTGATAATTTATTGTGAATACCAGTTCAAGAATATATACCAGTGTCTGAATATAAACGTACATCACAAGAATCAGTCTTCACTTTGACCCAGAGACAGTGTCTCTGTCTTTGGTGTGAAATTTTAGGCTTCACCTCCTGGGCCAGTTGGCTCACCACAGTCAGGAAGGTATAGTGTGGTGCACTGTGATTTGGGTGGTAGTTGTGGAGACTACTGCCCTCGCAACCAGGCAATGAAGGAAATGGAAGGATAGATGGAGACAAACCTTTTGTAAAACTGTTGGAGTCAGTGTACAACCCTCTTGCATTTCTCACAATATCCATTATGCTGATTATCAGCATCAGTGTCTGATGTTCTAATGTTGTGATGGTTTTACTGTAGACAGCACCAACCACCACATCTGCGATTCTCCCATGACACCGTGATCAATTTTACCAAAATACTTTATTGTCTTTTCCTCTCTTAGGAGTCTGAGTAATGGAGTGGATTTGTATGAAGACCTTGTCCACTTGGACAAACCATTGTGGGGAAATAGATGTTTCTATGTAGCCTGTGAACAGATGAGTTGCAGCCTTGGATTCCTCCTGGAGCAACAGTCCACCCGGGCATGTTGCCTTTGGGACAGACAGGCTTCAAACCAGCAACTACTCTCTAGTGCTACTAATTCAACTAAGTCTGCTCTCCTTTGACCTGTTTGTCAATGCCTTCAGTGAAATTCTGAGAACTGAACAAGCTGTTCAACTCATACTTTTCATGTAAGCAAGATTTGTTTCAGGTGTTTAATATAATAATGTAAAATGTTTGTTTCCACAAACAAAAAATAACAATTATCAAATTCTCTCCTTTTGTTTCTTCTGGTCTCACATTGTCTATTTGTATTTTTTGTGCTCCACAGTATCCAGGACATTGGCATCCTGTTTAACCTGATCATTATTCTGTTGATGCTGTTCAACACCTACGTGTTCCAGGTCGGTTTGGTGGCATTACTCCTGGAACGATTCAGGACTCTGTTTATACTCTCTGCTCTCTATCTGACCTTCAGTGTCACACTCCATTCCTGGCTGTTGGTAGGTTTAAAGACAAATAAATGAAAGGAAAATTAGAAGGGAAAACATACTTGTAATACACTTTAATTGCACCTTATTTTTTGGCACACAGTGGTGCCAGAAATGCCATACAACACTTACATTTCCTGATTTTTTCATTTTTACATGCTGAACTGTAAAGTCATACTAAATGTAATATTGATAACAAATAATACTAGGTTTCTAGAAAAAATCCCTAAAATATACTTTTATTCATTACCTACTCTGTTAACTACTTTAACACACTTTTGTACCATATAGAAATTAAGCCATTCAGATAGTTCTTTTCTATCTGAATAGAAATAATATTTTTTCCTATATTTTTCCAGAATCTGCGTTGGCTGAATACCAACAAGTTTGTATGGACAAACAATCTACAGGTGCTGTTTGTGGTCCAAAGGACTGGTAAGCCCTATTGAATTCTAAATTAAATTCTGGTCCCAATTTCAATTGTTTTACCGGCCAAGTTGGTGTGAAATTTGGTCACTTTGTTAGTGTTGTCGCCCAGACAGTAAAATACCAACCCTCCATCTCAGCAGACTGTGTGTGTGTGTGTGTCTCATAATCCTGTGTAAACCCTTAATTGGATTAAGGGAATGATTCCACAAATATGCCTATTGTATGTGGTAATAAGAGGGGTGGTTAGAGTCCTTTGAGAAATTCAGTGTTTGTGTTGTTATGAATTGGCTTTATTAACTGCACAGTCAATGTAATAGTCAACATTTAAGACCATTTTGCCCAGGCAATAAATGATGATTGGGGTAATAACAAGATGAGATTATAATATAACACTGTATGTGTTTTATGAAGCAGCAAAATTTGTCAGATTTTTCTGCTCTTTCTTTCTGCAGCTTCTGTTTTCTACTACTATTTCTACAAGAGGACTGCAGAGTTCCTGGGTGACCCTCGCCTCTATGAGGACTCTCCATGGCTGCGAGAAGTTTTTGCTCAAGTTAGACAATGATCCCTGCAGGGCACTGAATCAAGTTTTTAATTATTATTACTCCTATGAGGAAGACTGCAACAAGAAATACAGCTTTTATTCTTTTTTTATAGCACAGTAAGTCAGTATTCCTCAGCAGTTATACAGTACTAGTCAGGTCTTCATGTTTTTACACAATGTATCTGTAAATAAAGTGAATACTACAATGATATGTTCACAATTTGTGAGACTATTAGTTTTGCCATTTGTTATGTATATACTAATTATAACTCTTATTGGCTGCGGTATTAGCATTGCATACCTTATGGAGGACGGATGTGTATTATTTTTCAAATTTAGTTTGACCAATGTGATTAAAAAGTTACTGAAGTTTTCTATAGACCTCTTTCACCCTAAAGGCTTATAAAAAGTTGATAGGAATAAATTCCACCTCTAGGAACCAAAAGTTTAATCTAAGTGCATGGCTGAGGTGATAAGAAAATCCCCAGCCCGAATACATCTAAATCTACACAAAATATATACTCGTGTTTCTGGTCCAAACATGACATTCCTTGACACTTGGTATTGAAGAACATGAACAAATATTGAAATGTCGTTTTGTGACATTTAACAACAATAATTGCAATTGACTGGGTTTTTACTGAAATCACATTGTAAGAATAGGCGTCCTTGAACAGATCATTATGCACATTATCTTTTGTATTTATTGCCTTTTCCTCCAGTTAACTCTTGCTCTCACATAATTCTCTTCGATAAACATATACTTGTGGCGTTACAAGTTTACTACTGCCATCTACTGGAAAAAATGCTAAAGCCGCTTATTTGCGCTAGCGTTCAATCTTTATTTTTATTTTCCTTTCGGTATTATTATAAGATATGCTTTGCTTGTACGATAGCATTGACCACTCTACGTTATGTGTCAACGTTTGTGTGTTATTCATTGTATTGTCGTTTCGAGTAAAGAGTTGTCGTTGGAAAGACAAGAGTGAAGCCTGTCAGTGTTCGTAGCATTGAGCAGACGGCTGATAATCCTCTTTAAGATAACTACTGTTTTTCCACTTGCTTGAGCCGTGGACAGTTCAAACACTTTTCAACCTGGAAATCATAATTAACACCAACAAAATAAATCCGCAGTGGAAAGGATCAACTGAGAGTATATAATTACACCAAACACAAACACTCGCGCAATTGTTTCCACATAACTGACTCATTCAGACTGCTATATTACTATAAGCTTTATTCTTATTAGGGAATTACGGTTTAAGACGATGCTTTCAATGCCACAATCCTTCACAAGAACATAGTCTGCAAATAGATCTGTGAATCCAATGATGTGAAGGAAATTAAAAACCAAGGTATGTGTGTGAAAAGAAGACTGTAGAGAAATTATTGTAGGTTTAGAAATGAAGGCCTGAAATGCAATTTTGTGAGCAATGCTAATTTTCTCAAACGACATTATTCTGACAATTTGCCATTATAAAGGCCTGTTATATGATTTTTTTTAAGTATTGAGGAGATTTATGGATGCAGTGAGGGAGGACATGGAGGTGGTTGGAGTTGGAGTTGAGGATGCGGAGGACAGGGTGAGATGGAAATTGTTGACTCGCTGTGGCAACCC
>JAFBJS010001351.1:162839-196368 GCA_016785265.1 Paraplagusia blochii | reverse complement strand
TTTTCTAAGCTAATGTAATCATTTAAAAGTAAAATAGGAAGGAGAAAAACATGTTTGTTGCCTTCCCAGCCGCAGGGGGCGATCTTCTTCTTAGTCAAATACGTAGACATTGACATGCACGGACAATCAAGAACCAGCTAGCTACTTCCGGGTGCTTTATTATCAATTATTTTCTCACTTGTGGGAGAGTAAACCAGTGTTTTGTTTTTGCTTGGTGTGAAACATGTCGTACAATTACGTGGTCACGGCGCAGAAGCCCACGGCGGTGAACGCCTGCATCACCGGTAAAAAGCAGCTGTTTGTTATGTTCTGTATCTGTTGTCTGCACGGAGCTGTCGATTACTGCCTGCATGCTAACAGCTCCCGCGCCAAATAGAACTGCAACACGGGCCCATGACAACCGTTAGCTCTCGTTGTATTTTGTTCACTGTTTACTTGTCACATTAGCTAAATATTGTCATGCACGCCATGCACATAAGAACACATCTCTACTCGTATGTCATTACAACGCAAGACCCCTGGTCGCCCTTTTTTATGTGCGCAATTTGACATGAGTTGTAACTGCTGTTGTTTCACTATTGTACGGATGATAATATAAACATAGAAAAAAGGACGACATGAGACACGTGTGCAAAAACGTATTGTATTATACATAGAAACCTCAACAAAAATGCCTAATTTCTAATGTCGTCATATATATTTTATATTACTGAAATGATGCCCTTCGCATGGAGATGGAATTTTATACCGATCCTCTAACATGGTATTTTGGAGCTGTAGCCCCGTCTTATGGCTAAAAATATCCTTCTTGTTATTAATTACACCAACCTGCTTGTCACTTTATCACCTTCCTGGAGTCCTTTCCATGTTTTTCCCTTTTCCCTCCCACATGGCAATTCCATCTCCATGTAATTCCATTTCCTATACCAGTCATTAAAATCAACTGAATTTAAACCTGCTACATCCTAATAAAAACATCCACTCTGCATTTCTAGTGTAGTGTCATGGTTTTATTTTAATAAATACCAGCATTGCACAAATCACGTAGCTAGCTGAAGAAACAACATGTTTTGTTACTAATTACTACAGATGGATTACTACAAGCAAGGCTCTGCAAAGAGCCTGCCATAACATTACAACAGCAGTTCAGCTTAGATTCATGTAGCTTATATTGGTTTTATAACACAAAAAATCACATGTGATCAATACTGTTCAAGTAAGCATTGTCAAGCATTTGACAGTTTATGTGTTACTGTGTCAACAGGTCACTTCACATCAGCTGAAGACTTAAATCTTCTCATAGCCAAAAACACACGCCTGGAAATCTATGTGGTTACACCAGAGGGTCTGCGACCTGTCAAAGAAGTTGGCATGTATGGAAAGATTGCTGTCATGGAGCTTTTTCGTCCTAAGGTAGGTTTTCCCATTTGTAAAGTTGTAATCTTTTTCCTTCAGTGCTTAGGGTAATGTATTGTCATCACCAGTCCCTGCTGATTTTATTTTGACATAAATAAAATCTCTTTATCTTTCTATCTGATAATCTCTTGTCCATGTTGTTCAGGGTGAGACCAAAGACCTGCTCTTTATTCTCACGTCCAAGTACAATGCCTGTATCCTTGAATACAAACAGAATGGGGAGAGCATCGACATCATCACACGTGCCCATGGCAATGTTCAGGTGTTCTGACCAGCTACACTACTGATGACATTTAGAGAACAATAATGTAGTGAAATCAAACAACTAAACATTTGCAATTAATTCCATTTTTCCCAGGATCGCATAGGACGTCCATCTGAAACAGGCATAATTGGAATTGTAGATCCAGAATGTCGCATGATTGGCCTGCGGCTCTATGATGGGCTGTTCAAAGTGATCCCATTGGACCGAGACAATCGGGAGCTGAAAGCATTCAACATCAGACTGGAAGAGCTGCAGGTCATTGACGTGCACTTCCTGTATGGCTGCCAGGCCCCAACTGTCTGCTTTATCTACCAGGTACCAGAGGAGACATGGTTTGTTGTTGTCTGACTGATAAATGGCAAACATTAACAAAAATTAGGAAAGCATGTCCAGATTTTTCTTTGTTTATTTCAAACTGTAAAATGTGTGACATTTTTCTGCGATATTACCCAGGATCCACAGGGACGCCATGTGAAGACCTATGAGGTTTCTCTAAGGGAGAAAGAGTTTAATAAGGGACCTTGGAAACAAGAGAATGTGGAGGCTGAGGCTTCGATGGTCATCCCAGGTGAACACAACCGCTGTTTTTTTTTTTGTTTTTTTTCAGCAACAGAATCATCATTTAGAAATATTAAGTTTTTGTCAGCCATACAACAGTAATTAAATTTGTTTTGTGGTTTAATTACAAAGATGAACAATTTTAACATGTTTAATTTTCCGTGTAGAAAGGTTTATTTGTATTATGTCTACATTAATGCCTTTGCCAATTTTGAGCTTGTTACAGGCTGTACTTTCAATGGACAATGAAAAGACACTTTGTTGAAAAAAAAAGAACAGTGAGATAATGGCTCAGAAATTTGTACCAATATCCTTTTTTTGCATTCTGTAGATTTTATTATTCTTAAATCAAAATGTGACATGACATTGATACTTGGTTTAATTTTATTAAGATTTAATTGAAATCAGATAATAACTGTAGAAAGATACCATTTTTGTCATGCTATCGTATGAGCAGAAATCCTGCAATAACTTTTAACTGTTTAAAATACAGTCAGTGCTCTTATAATTTTAAATTCAAATTGCAGATGCATCACAGTAATTTTTTTCATTGGTGCTTGTATTTTAGTGCCTGAGCCATTTGGTGGCGCTATAATCATAGGACAAGAATCCATCACATACCACAATGGAGACAAGTACTTGGCCATTGCACCACCTACTATTAAGGTAAAGCTTTAGGAATCCGTCACATATTCTTAATTGTCACATCTGTTTTTGTGTATAGATGAGAGTTAGTGCTGGTTTTTATGCTTTGCTTCTGGAGAAATATATGTGTATATATGTGTGTGTGCTCTGTACATTTTACTTTTATTATACCTGTCATTCAATCTGAAGTTATCAGGGGGAGACACTTGCTAACAAGATTAATTTTGTTTATCAAATGGCAAGTGATTAATGTAGGAATAATGTCACACTTTTTGGAAACAAATGTTTAACTTATTAACTAATTTGAAGGTCAATGTCGTTCACTTCCAATGGGTCTTTATCTATGTCACATTTCCTGGCTTCATTGTATTGCAAAGGACTGAAGTGTCATTAATTTCTTAGGTGGGAACAGGAGGAGTAGCTGCAGCATAATTATGTTGACTGAGAAAATGGGAGTTTGCAGCATTTAGGAAAAAACCCTGAGGTGCATGTTTATTATGAATGATGTGTTTGATGTGGAAATTGGATTTAAAAGGCAGGTTTTTATAGCTGCAGTGATGATGGATTAGGAGTCGAAGACACCAATGCTTTTCAGGTGTTTTTGACTAAGATGAAGTTGCAGACTGACTATGCTGCAGCCTGCGTTAACAAAGCCTGAAGGAGATCTTGCTACCTGTTTCTGTAATTACACAGTATGCCGTGCTGGACTGTCTTTCTCCTCTCTGCTATCCCAGTAATAAATATCAGAAATAGCATAAAGATATTTAGATTTTCACTGCTCTTTTTACACCTTTAAAGCTTTTAATAATTTATTTAGAATTTAGCGGGACCTTAACTTCTGCAAAAACGATCAAGCAGGAAAGAAATACTTGCAATTGTAGTATTGAATATAAAAATGAGTCCTGATTTCATAAAACTCCTTGTTTTTCGCTCAATTTAAACCATTACTTTCCATTCATAAAGATATAAAACATATATTCATATTAAATACTTACATTGCAACAGAACAGTTAAAAAGCTTTGGTATTTTATGCTGTAGTCGTTTTGACATCAGCACTAAGATTGAAATAAATTCCAACAGAAACTTGCACTTTTAAACATTGTTTCTGACAACTATGGTAATATTTTTAGAAATACATTGTATCTTTAAATGAGACAAGACAAACCCCAGATCTGAGCCTGACCCCACATTACTAAAGCCCACACAAGCACCAGGCAGCAGCTAATCAGGCATTAGACCAGTGGTTTCCAAAGAAAGGGGGCAGAAAATAACAGATCAAAGCTGAATATTTAAAGTGAACTCTGAGTGTCTGTCTCACTGCTGCAACCCTGCTTAGAACAGATCATCAGCACAAACAATCTCACAGCAGCCATGGACAAGACACGCATGTCAGGATTCTGATAATTAAGGGTTAATGTTTTAAACACACACATAGATGAATACTATTTGAAAAAATGGTTTATAATAAATAAATGATTATTTACCGTTATTTTAGATTTTGATTATAAATCATGATTTAAACATAGAAAAAAAGTTGAGCTTTTTTACACTGCCACATCAGGGATTTAATATTGAATGAACAAGAGGCGGGGACTGTAATTCATCCACACCAGCGTCTCTCCTGTCAACACACTGACTTATTTCACAGTTGTCTCACACATTGTCAAATGTCTGCAACGACGCCGGTCTCCACATCAGCATCAGCCACCGTTACTCATTAGATGTTTTCAGAGAGATGAAACGGGGCGTCTGCTGTGTGACTAATGGAGCCATCCATTGTAAATACAGCTGACGTTTTTATTTTTCAACTTTCTGTGGTACTTAATGTAGACTCAGCATTCAGTAATAGTGCATACTTTTTGATAAAGACACAAAAGCATGACTTTGGGTATATAACAGCACACCAACAGCTAATTGATTAATGTTCACTCTCATGGACAGAACAGAAAAAAAAAACCTGACTTTGCCGTGTACCCTTTGTGGTGAAAACTGCTGTGTCTAAGTCTGCAGAGTGTTTTTGGTCCAAATTAGTCTTTGGTGAGTCAGAAAACTATTCGCTCACTTAATTTCGCTCACTTAGTCGATTTAGACATGATAATAGTTTCTATTTATGTAAGAATCCTAGTGTCGTTTTTTTAAAGGTGCAAATATATGTTTTAGGAGTCTTTTTTATACTTTCTAAATAACACGAATGTGGGGTGAAAGAATAATTTTACTGTAACTACAAAGTTACTTTAAACTTTAATGCTCACAGGTCCATTCAAAGTTTTTAAGTTAATATATTAAATGCTGCTGCTTAGTAAGATGCCACTGACTGATAGATTCAAATTGTTCTACAGCAGTTAAATTGCAGGGAAGGCTAATTTCCTACTCCATTGCCTCCAAAACAACACAAACTCCTGATTGAAAGGTCGTTTGCCTGGAAAAAGAAACATTTCTTAATCCACACTACAAATCAATATAAACAAGGCAAAAGTAACCCAAGTCAGTCCGATGATGACTTCAAACCTGTTCTCTGGACAACAAAAACATGTTTGGATTTTTTAGTCTAGATTGCAAAGCCACCAATAAGCCAGTCAACCTTTTTATGGAAAACACGGCTGAAGAAAGGGTGACATTGATCATCAATGTGGACTTTGTAATTATTCCTACAAAGCACTTTTATTCTATCAGAGATAACAAGTCACTACCCAGAAGGAGAAGCCTTGGATTGGTCTCGGTTTATATGGCCAAGTCTAAATAAAGTCACTCATTATAAGTTAGAAAGGCCGGTCTTTTGAAGATTTAAAAAAATGCCGGATTTTGCCCTGAATCTGATCTAAGCAGAAGTGCCTAATATTTTATGTCTCCAGCTTTGACTGAAGGGATGTTTAACCAAAGAGTTTAACAGAAAGCAGAAAAGTTGCAAATAAAAATAAAATCTCATAGATTTGTTTGTATTCACATACTTAATATTCTACTATATTACTATACACTGCCTGGCCAAAAAAAAAGTTGCCACCAAAAAAAGGGTCATACACTCTAATATTTTGTTGGACCACCTTTAGCTTGGATTACAGCACACATTCTCTGCGGCATTATTTCGATTAACTTCTGCAATATCACAAGATTTTACTTCCATCCAGTGTTACATTAATTTTTCACCAGGATCTTGCATTGATGATGGTAGAGTCACCAGTAGACTCCAGCACATCTCAAAGATTCTCAATGGGGTTAAGGTCTGGACTCTGTGGTGGACAATCCATCTCATGCTCCCTGAACCAGTCTTACACAATTTGAGCCCAATAAATCCTGGCATTGTCATCTTGGAATATGCTCGTGCCATCAGGGAAGAAAAAATCCTTTGATGGAATAACCTGGTCATTCAGTATATTCAGGTAGTCAGCTGACCTCATTCTTTGAGAACATACTGTTGCTGAACCTAGACCTGACCTCCAACGGGAGGCCCGCACCTATTTGCTTAGTTAAATCCAGGTGGTGACGTTTTTTGGGGCCAGGCAGTGTATATGCTGGTGCTTTGTCTATATTTGACACAAGGTTGCTTTTGCATAAAATAACACAAATGACAGTCGTAAAACATGAATGGGTACGCATTCGGTAAGGCTGCAAAAAGTCAATAAGCAGAACAATGAGTTAAAGTAAGACCATCCTTTATTACGGTGTCATACAGTAGAGACAAGTACATTAAGTATACAGACAGCAATTATAATATTAGATATATCTTACCTGCAAGGATTTGAGTCCACTTTATTTTCTGCGTCTTATACTGGTTCTTTGTGAGATTAATTCAAAATGATGTTTGTTTTTTTTTTCTCATATTTCTGATAGGACTGATGTGAAATCGTCCTATCATTTAGTGCTGATTATTTGACTGCTCACCTACGACAATTTGTGATCCAGTGGCTTCTATTTGTCTTGTTTTTTAGAGCTTTTATCCAGATAAGACTATTGATGAGCAACAGCAAAATATCAAACATCAAATGAACTCTTTTTTTTATATAATAAAGTTATATATTAAAGAAAATGAATATCTGTTTTGATTGATGCCCTGATTCCTCCTTTCTTTGTAACATCTTCTCACACCTAAAGCAAGGCATTCAGTTTTACTTTTTGGTCCAGACATCGTGCTGTCCTATTTAATGCATGCTTTTCTTGTCAGGGAAATTTTTTTGAAGAGTCTGTAGTTTTAAGTTTTGCCTCAGGCAAAGTACTGAAAGTATATCCTCATAATGACAGATAACAGAGAGAGAATACTGACGACACGGTCCCGTGGCTGTATTTTCACATTTCCTACAGCGCTTAGATAAAGGGATGAGGTGGGCAGATTTTTGACACTGGTTTTAATTTAAGAAGCACTCTTTTACAGGCTATCTGCGTTTTTTGCATGTGTCCCTTCTTTTTCAGCAAAGTACCATCGTCTGTCACAACCGGGTGGATCCCAATGGTTCCCGTTACCTGTTGGGAGACATGGAAGGACGTCTGTTCATGCTACTGCTGGAGAAAGAGGAGCTCATGGACGGAACAGTGACGCTCAGAGACTTGCATGTGGAGCTGCTTGGAGAGGTCTATTCTTCTTTTACCTCCAATTTTTTGCTGATTTGAATTTTTTTTCATCATTACAGTATTACTCAACTATTTTTCCAAGGATGTCTTAGTCTTACCAGGAAGAAAGGTTATTTACTCGGTTTATTGGGGCTGGTTATGGTACGTGTGTGGATCACTGGTAAAATGTAAGCAAAGATCCGTACTAAAAGGTTAAAAACAAGTATATTTACCGTTATTTCCCCATTACTGCTGTTGTGTGCATTGGGCTCAAGTAGTTGTAACTAACGCTCTTTGTGTCTCCATGATTACAGACATCTATTGCTGAATGCTTGACCTATTTGGACAATGGCGTTGTCTTTGTTGGCTCCAGACTAGGTGATTCACAGTTGGTCAAGGTAAGTGTTTACAGAGGAAAGTAGTATTTATGTGTTTACAGTCGCGCTGCTGAGTAGAATGTTTAAGTTGCATCATTATGACATGCACTGACATTGTTATTTTTTTAATCTACATATATGTATACATATTTGTATATTTACATGTATATATTTATACGAAATGACTTACAAGGGGAGAATTAACGTCAAGCACCTTGAGAGACAGGCAGGCTGTTATAACTGATAAATGTATTGAAGTCCATAAATATATGCACATATTTATGTCTGTATGTGTATAACACGTATTAATATAAAGGTAGTAATTTCCACCATTGTTTCATTTTTCTTGTGGTTAGTGGTTAGATCTTTTTTTCTTGTTTCTGTGCCATTTCCAAAGTCTGTAATGGGAGAATGAGCAGGATAAGAATCCAGATCCTGCTGATACCTGCTGTGCATAAAAATCAAAAACCCAGATGGAGCCAACCAGTGCCAGACATGGTCACTCTCCAGAACTATCTCAGAAGGCCTTATATTTGACTATAAATCAATGTAGTAGAAATGATTGATTCAGAGCATGTCCAATGTGCATTCATCAGATTGCAAAAATGTACAGAACTTTCAGAACACATTTCCTCTTGACACAGACGCATCCACAAATGCATGCTGAGCATTGAGATGAGATATAAATTGTATTTAATTATTAACCCATCCCACCCAGCTAATTAGATAGCTGTTTACAATCAATACTTTCTTTCTGACCTTCTCTCGGAGTTGGGCAGCTCCTAAAGGACTTTGGTTCAGCTTATGAATCGTCTATTTTTGTTTCAAAAATGTTCAAGTTCATAACTTTGCCAACACAAAATTTACTGACAGTGCCTTCTTGTATTTGTTCCAGAACAGTACTGCTTCTGGCAGCGCAGTACTGTCTTAATAATACATCAGTGTAGTAACTCTTTGTTCTCTGTTTCTGTGCAGGTATTGGGTTTAGAGATTACTGAAAGAAAGTGGGTTAGATAAAAATCTGGTCCAGTCACCGGCTTTAATGCATCTGTAAAGTCATATTTATCTGTTGGATTGTGTTGTTTGTCCACAGCTCAATGTAGACAGCAATGACCAGGGCTCCTACGTGGCAGTGATGGAGACGTTCACTAACCTTGGGCCGATTGTTGACATGTGCGTCGTAGACCTGGAGAGGCAAGGCCAGGGCCAGGTAACATTCACTAGTACTATTAGGATTGTGTAAAATGTATCTAATGATGTTTCACCTCCATTCACTATGTTCCAAATTGTAGAATTGCAAATGTATGTGTCCTTGCTGTGGTCCGTGCATGCTATTTAAATCAGCTCAGAGCTGGTTATTGCAGGTGACCCCTGTCCACCTGGCGTCTGCACCTGCTCTCCCAGTTTTATGATGGTCTATTTTAGCTGAATTTTGTTTTGTTTGTGTTAGTAAAAATGCAAGTCAGGTACACAAAACTCTAATTGAGATTTCTGTTCTTGTTCAGTAGAGCGCGTCGTTGTGCACATGAATCTCACTCATCATGTATTATATAAGCTTTTGTCTAAGAGAAATATCTGATTTTCTGTGTATAAAAAGTTGGAGGATTTGGGCGGAGATGTTTTAGGTTTAGTCATTGCCGGATTAGTATAAACATAATTTGACTTTTATTTGTGCTCTCTCACCTCTATGATTTGTTGTTTTCAAGTTAAGATGTCAACATCTGAAACATGGTTTTGAACTGTACAGTCTTAAATGACCCACTGGTTGGCCTGTCTGTGTGTATTCTTATATGATTGGACAGGGTTGGTATGGAGAGTTTTTTTTTAAGCCACACTCTTATTCAGTCTGCCTTTCTATCAAGTTTTTACAGTGTTTTCTTTCTTGGGGCTTTATTTTTTGTAAATCACCAGCTCATTATTCTTCATATTTTTTGTTACATTGCTTCAGAGATCCTTTTTTTGAGGATAAACACTAGTGTTTATTTGTGTTGAAGCTGTGAAGCAGTGAGGGGTGTAACTTTGGCGTATGTAGAGAACTGCTAGAGAAAAGAGGGCTTTGTTGGCAGGGATTGTGGACAGGCCTCGGGGAGCTTGATGTGGTTCCAGAAACTGTATTGGTCCACAGAAGGACCAATGAGCTTGAATCTGGGTAGAGAACATCAGAAATTGTCACCGGATACTTTTGTCTTGTGGAATATTAATTGTTTTCATTGTCACAAACAGTGTTGGGCATGTTACTTTAAAAAAGTAACTAACTACTTTACTAGTTACTGCTCTGACAAAGTAACTAGTTACGTTACTAGTTACTATATTATAAAAGTAACTAATAACTAGTTACTTTACTTTAAAAAGACACACAAAAGTTTAGTGTTCTGTAACAACTATCATAATGAAATGTACTGCCACTTGCCGTCAATCCAGGTAGTGCACAAAAAATGGCGTAAACATCAACGCAGCAGTGCTAAAATAACTATATAAAATGACTACATTGTTTTAGCAATGTAAAGTTAACAATCCAATTTTGGCAATGTGCAAGTAAAACAACTGCACTCTTTTGGCAGTGAAACAACAATTATACAACACTCTATTGGCAGTGTAGCCAATAGAGTGTGTGTGGGTGTGTGCTGTCTGTACCACGCTGTATGTGTGTGAGACTGTTTATTTCCCTATAAGGGAAGAAAACCTGCCTAGGTCTCTTTCTGATTGGCTTAGCCTGAAACATTAACCTATGTCAACCAATCATCGCTCCTTTTCAATGCAATGGTTCAGTTAGTGTGCATAGCCGTCTTTCACTCATGACTGTGAGAGTTACCACACACACACTGACAGGCAGCAAAAGTGTCAGCTCCGCCAACACGGCCCTGTTTCCGTGGCTGGGAGAAACCATCCATATGGACCACAGATAGTAACGAGTAATGAGCCTCTTGACACCACAGTAACAATAACAGCGTTACTAAATGGAAAAGGTAACGCGTTGCGTTATTAGTTACAGAGAAAATTTGTTTTGTAAAGTAACGGTGTTACAAGTAATGCGTTAGTCCCAACACTGGTCACAAAGTGTGAATTTTGCAGAATGTTTTACCTGAATGATGTGTTTGGAGTCCTATCCACCCATTAGATGATAAATTTAATGCCCGCAGAACTACTATTCAGAAGTTGAAGCTTGTCAACACGATTTATGATGTATTAAAAAGTTCTGAAACTTATGTAATTCTGCATTATTCTTAGTTATGAGTAGGTAGGACATGCAGATACTTGCCAAGGCCAGTGAAGTTGTCAATTTTGAGAATTTTTTTGTAATAATAGAAATAAATTCTTCTCATGATCAGTGTACAAATAGAAGTTCATTTACGTCAGTGGAATGAGAAAATTCAATTGAGATACTTTTAAAAATATTTTTCATAAGCTATCTTTGTTGTTTGAACTTAAAGATAGGCCATAAATGCCTGTTACTTTTTTCCTATTTTTTTTTAATTTCACCCAAGAACTATTGGCACTTCCTAAAATAAATATGATGACTATTGCAATACAGCCAAACCCATTGCAGAAAACAATTGTACTTTTAGCAAGTAAAAAATTTCTTCCTCGGTTCATGTCTTTGCTATCTCTTTCCAGTTGGTGACCTGCTCAGGTGCATTTAAGGAAGGCTCTCTGAGGATCATTCGCAACGGCATCGGAATTCATGAACATGCCAGCATAGACCTGCCGGGAATCAAAGGTTGGTGTTCTTTTTGTTTTCCTCTGTCTTCTTCACTTCCTCCCTCCCTCTGTCTGTCTTTTCACCTCCTGCCCAAGTCCCAACTTTATCTAAGGCTTATCCACTCCTGACTTGACAGCACTGCAGCACTTCAACCTTCACACTTGTCTTTGCCGGGGCTATTGTTTATCCTGGCTAGGCATGCGGGCATAGTTTGTTACCCTGTGCTAGCACACAGATATATATAAGGAAAATATTGTTTCTATTTGGCTAGACCAAATGAATGCCAGCAATAAAAATGTGAAGGGAAAGAATATATGGTTTTAATGTAAAAAAAAAAAAAAAAATCACCAGAAATGTAGTTCCTTCTTTCTCCTGACAGATCTAAATGAGACACACTGGGCAGTTAAGGTCTCACTGCTCTTGTTAGACTTCAGTATTTTATTGACTAGTTTTACCCTTAAGTCTCAGATGCTGCCTTTCTCACTTGGCCTCTTGATGAGAGGCAATTATTCACTCTACCAATCAATGGCTCTGTGAGAGAGATCAGGACCCTGTTTGTCATTAAACATGTTAACATTTACAGGTATTTTATGAAATGTAATGAAATACTTGCTGCTTATTGCTTGTATATGGAAAAAGATTAAAAAAAAAAAAACAACTTACTGTTCAACACTATTTTATTTCACTTCAAGGTTTGTGGCCACTCCGCTCTGAGGCGGGCAGAGAGACAGACGATATGCTGGTGCTGTCATTTGTGGGTCAAACACGGTGAGTGTTTTTTTGTGCTGCTTGGCTGATTAAGTGCAGAACCGTGCTCTTATCTCATCTAAAGAGAACACTTTTCCTCTCTAGTGTTTTGATGCTGAGTGGGGAGGAAGTGGAGGAGACTGAACTTCCTGGATTTGTGGACAACCAGCAGACATTTTACTGTGGCAACGTTGCACACCAGCAGCTCATTCAGGTTTGTATGAACACAGTTGGGTGTGTTAGTTTTTGAGAACGTGCTAATTTAATGAATTAACTTAATCACACTTGTTTAGTCAGGTGTCAAAGCTAGGAGCTCTAACTTTGGCCTTCCCTAGTTAAGGTATCATACTAGGATGTAGGTACATGGTAAATATATTATTAATTAATAATTATTATAATATTATTAATTCATATTATTATTAAGTTATTTTTGTCACTACTTGTTATAAATCCTTGTTAATCTTTGCATATATAAACATTTCTCTATTTGTACTTATATAGCCAGTCTTTGTAGTCAAACCTTCCTCTTCTTGTCATGTTTGGTTTATCCTGATACAGTGTCCCTAGGACTGTGTCACTAGGACCATATGACATATAGAGTGCAAGATCAAGCAAAGTAGGCTTAACTAACTTAAGTTCCATTTACATAGTGCGAAAATTGTATCTGTCCCATTTTCTTAACCTCAGAAGTTACTAAGTCCAAGACTGCATGCTTCTCTGTCACTGATAAATTTGGAAAAAAAAATAAATCTGTGTGCCTACAGATCACGTCTGGCTCTGTTCGCCTGGTGCTCCAGGACACCAAGGCATTAGTGAGTGAGTGGAAGGAACCACAGGGCAGGAACATCAGTGTGGCTGCCTGCAACCACACTCAAGTGGTGCTCGCCGTCGGCCGTGTCCTCTACTATATACAGATCCTGGCAGGAGAGCTCAAACAAATCAGGTGCAGACACTTGCAGCACACGTACACACATTAACAGAAAATTGATTAGCTGTCAGATCAATGATAATTTAAAGCAGTATTCTGCTAAACATCAAGGACTGCTTGTTGACTTTTAATCATTCCTTCCTCAACTGGTTAAGTAGATGGAAATCGTAGAGTTTGTCAAGTTAACCTTTTTTTCCGTAATATGTAAGACATGTGCATAGTAGCATCATAGGACCAAAATATAGGCAGTAAATACATCTTAATTTCTCCCACTAAATCCCACTAGGGATTTAGGGAGAAAAAAAATTTAAGGGGGAAAAAAAAAATTCAAGGGGGAGCACAAGACGTGTTTAACTTATGGTGTTGTTTGGTTTTTACAGCTTTTTTGTCACGACTGCACCAAAAGAGCTTTTAAATACTTAATTTTTAATGCTTTTTGCTAGACATAACTACAAATTTTATTTAAACGTGAAAATTAACTGTACTAAACTGGTGCTAAGTGAAGTCCAATGACCAGTCCAATGAATATTTTAAGGCACAAATGATGATCAATGATGTTGTGAGTGTTTAGAATTTCTCTTAACCACAACACGAAAGGAAAAAAAATGTCTGACCTAATAGGATTGAAACTGTCTCTGTTTTTATTTTATAATTAGCGCTGTGAATACAATTAAAAAATTTAATGCGAAATGCAACATGGCTATTTTAAAGTGATGTATCCAAAAAAGTAGTTTAGGATGTTTTAAATTTGTATAAAATAATATTTCTTTTACTTTTTATTGATGCTTTCTTCAGTTCCCTTGGTAGTTTCTATGCATCATGAGATGCTGACGTTTGATAATGTACTAGGCAGTTATGTGACAGATTTTTCCCACACCCCTATTCCCTCCTCAGCACCACTGAGATGGAGCATGAGGTTGCCTGTCTGGACATCACGCCACTGGGGGAGGTTGGCACTGAGTCACCGCTCTGTGCCGTGGGACTATGGACTGACATCTCAGCCCGTGTTCTCAAACTGCCCTGCTTCACAGCTCTGCACAAGGAAATGCTGGGTGGAGGTGAGAGGAGATTGAAGTAGTGATCAGTCACACGAGAAAAGCAAAGGCGTTGTTAACTTCTGGGGAGCGACAATCCGAACGGGATAATGTCAGTCCTAGAGAAGTGTGTGGTTGCACTCCAAAGTGCAAAAATATAGTGGCTGAAGTCTAGAAGTGTGAACAATTGTTTTTCTGCAGCTCTTGTCACTTTATCAGAGCAGGTCACATGAGCCGGAGACAACAACAATTGAATTTGTTTATGTGCTTATTTCGGCTGAAAGGAGTGCTGCAATAAAACTACTGGGTTTCCACAACACATATTACAGTGCTCTGGCTAGCACTATAATAATAAACATAGCATAACAATAGTCATGCTACTATGACTATTATTATTAGTGGTTGCAGTTGCACAATAATATGCATCCTGTAAATGTTACTGTAGCCTAAATATTCTGATATACAGGCTATACATTCTGAATAGTTTAACGCTCTAAAGTGTTTTAAACCACTAGGCAGTGCTCTCTTTGACAATAAACAGTAACTCATGTTGTTATAACCCTGAAAATTTTACACCTCATGAGGTTAAAGTGAAAATCTTTGTTGCTCATTCAGTGGTCCCCAACCTTTATCTGTGCCACTGACCGGTTAATTTTCTGGTAATTTTTTCACTCAACCAGCCATTAAGTTGTGGCAGATAAATACCCCTGTTCTGAAATATATTCCTACCTATAAAATCTTCCTACCCCTGTTAACTGTGCATGCACGCAACAAGGATTTCAAGGAACAAGGAAGTGCACACAGCCTATGATTATACCTGACATCACCTTTACCATTAGTTGCGACCACTGGTATAGGTGATGCCAGGCATTTACTTTGTCGGTGTACAGTCTGTCGCAAAGAAAACAGATGAACTGTTGATTTTCAAACAGATTATAGGCCATTATGAAATCATTAATCTCATGTTTATACAGGGAGCATGGCCTAAATGCAGTGTCATGGTATTATTCTTCTTCTTATTATTATTATTCATCTTGTTATTATTCTTATTATTGGGTATTTATGAATAGTAGTTGTGCAAAGATTGTAGTTTGTAGAGGACTTCATGTGCTTTCACTTCACTCAGTGCTTATCACATTGTTGCAGGTTCCTGCCTTTGGCATGTATATTCTGCAGAGAGTAATATAGCATTGCAAAAGAAAAAATATTGGATGTATGAAAATATCCCTCTTTCAAGCCAACCATTGGGATCGATGCATGTTTCCTCCTTGGTGTCCAGAGGTGTCGGACAGTGAAGCCTGATTCCCACTGGTGGAAAAACTCATTTAAACCAAGGTTTTAACATGACCCTTACTTAGTGGGAATATATTAAATCTTCTTCACTTCTCAGTAAGATGACTGTGGAAAAAAAAAAAGCTTATGGGCTTTAATTGGTCTGGCTTCTGGTGGGAGCAGACTTTCTAATATTCCCGTTATGTTTTTTGCTTCCAGTCCTACAGTTCACTCTTCATCTCAATATTAATAGTTTCTGGGCCTGGCTCCTTGCATTTGGATGAGAATAGTGAAATTTTGTGGATTTCTTATAGAATCAAGTTGTTGCCTTTATTCTATAAGGTCCTCTCTCTCGATATGTGGGACACAGCTCCCACTGCTCACATCAACTGTGGCACCACTGCTACTTTTTACTTTCAACATCTTCACACTTGTTATTTCCCTACCACCATAGTAGTTATTTACTGTTTTATGTCATAGTTTATAAAATATTACCCAAATAAATCCTGCTGTTTTAATTGGATGTAAAAATAAATAAATTGGTTTTGTAGAATTTATTTAAATTCAAACCCCCTTTTTTTCTACTTGTGTTTTCTATATTGATTTTGAATAATACATCTTTTAAACATTTCCTGCAATAGGATTGACTGTGCCCCTAGAGATGAAATGTACCACCTTAATTCATATTTAAGTGTTAAAATATGCAGAAAGGGACTTCACTACCATTTAATGGTTAATCGTATGAAAACATCATCTGTCATTGGAGACAGAGTGAACTGGCACAGACAGGACTCTTCCTTTCTAATAAGGAATACTTGTGCGCTCTCCTCCCCACCAAGTAGTATTTTAGTTTTTTCAAGTGCACTTGACTAGATTGACAGCTGCTTGGCTCTCAGACTATTCAAACCTTAAAAAATATTCTCTGCAAACTGCAGAGTTTTTTTTTTCAAGTCAACTGGAAACTTTCTAATTGAAAGCTTCTGCTTTTACCTTTTTTTCTGTCTGTGTTCCCGAAAAAGTCATTTGACATTCTGATTTATTAACACTTGTATAAAAATGTGTGAAATGTACACATTTTCACACACTTATTGTGCAGCACCAGTGCTACTACTTAATCAGAGCCTGTGTTTCAACATTCAGAGAAATTCATGCTTAGGAAGTGGAGAAAACAAAGGACTGTTATTTACCCTGCAACTTGAAATATGTTTGCTTTTATTTTCTAGAAAGTAACCAGTGAGTTTGGCGAATAAACTACATCGATTTTCTAACAGAAACTTTGCTGCAGATATTTATCACTTTGTTGTTCATCCATGAACCTGTGACTTCAGAGTTGGGGAAAAAATTAATCACTCCAGGGTGTTTGTGTCCCTGTCCGCAGAGATCATCCCCCGGTCAATTCTAATGACTACATTTGAAGGCAGCTACTATCTGCTCTGTGCCCTGGGAGATGGAGCACTCTTCTACTTTGGCCTGGACCTGCAGACAGGTAGGTTCTTTTGCACCTCCATGTCTTCACTGCTGAATGCTGCTCAAACTTTTCAGAGCCTCCAGGCTAAGCAGCATTGTTTAAGAACGTTTGTCACTACCGAACAGCTCAACTCCAACTTCTCTGGATCCAACTTTGGAGGGAGGTTTTAGAATATAAAATGTAGACACAAGTTGAGGAAGAAATTAAATTTTTGTAACGTATTTTAGCAGAATAATTGCCAAAGACATAGATATTGGGGTGGTAAACTGTCTTTGTGCTGCGGTGAGTGATCCCTTATAGAGATGAGTTTTATATGTGTTAACCATAATACATAACCTATGTACAACAAAGAGCTGTGACCAAAATAATGTTTTAACACTCAATGAAAATGTAAAATATCCTGGTAAAGAAGCTACTCTTATTTGCTGTCATGTTATTTGGTAGTGATTGGAATTAAGATAAAGTTGCAGAGCATTTCCTCAGACGCCATTTAGCTTTAAGGTTGATTTTTATTGTTCTCATGGTCCAACACTTACATAATGGTACGGTAGAGTCTGAGGTTAGAAAAATAGGGTTTTTTTTCCCACTTATATGGATTGCCATTTAGAACAAAAAAAACTTTAAATTACCCACCTGCAAGATACAGCTAATAAAAAAGCACATTTGAAGAATTAGGGATTTGTATTAATTTATGACGTGACAACTTCGCTGCCTAAAGCTGATATTTCAATATGGTAAAAAAATACCTCAAATACTGTTTGCATTCTCTGATTTCTCAGTCAGAAATAGTGTGAAATCACTTAACTATGATTTCCCGTAAACATGTTTGGTCTTATGAGCACAATGAGATCATGAATATTCACCAGTATGAAGACTTGGCTCCTAATGCCTTCCACATGGCCCATTAATGTTGACTGTCCAATAATTGCTGAAGCCTGTCATACTGGTCTGCCGGATCTGCTGTTTCTTGTCCTTCTGCTGTGACCTTGTTTGCTTCTAGTCTGCAATATGTTAACCAGCATCAATGTTGACATCGTGGCTTCTCCCTATTTTCACCTATGTCCAGACCTTTGGATTCATCCTCTCTGCGGTTCTTTTTTCATCCTCACCCCATGAGGACATACAGTGACCTTCATCATTACATATTTACATTAATTCCATGCTGTCTTATCGCATTTTTTAATCTTTAAACCCAATTTCATTGCGCCAGTTTAATCTATGTCAAGACCAGTTCTGCACTCGCAGCAGTTATTGAAGCAATATTCATTGACTTCCTGCCACTGCACATATGTAACTAAAATGGCAGATTCTGGACGATGTTTTTTGCAAATCTTGGAGAATTTACCTCTAGATCCCCAAAGGAGTGCTGGTAGAACCTGAGCAATAACTTAAAAATGATATTAACTTAAACTAAAGATCTAATTCTATTTCAAGATGCTAATCACGGGACTAGTGAGTGTAAAGTGAGAATAATAAAGATATTGAGTCAGACAGTATAACATATATATAACATTAATAAAGTTCTATCTATCTATTTAACATAATTTAGAGAATAAGATATCCAGTTTTGATTGGTAATTATATTTAGATTTTTTTAATCTAGGTAGATTAACTTCAGCCTGAACATTTTAAAAGCAGCTCACAAGACAAACACGTGTGGGCACCGCTGCCCTACAATATTTTTTGTTGACTTGGATATATAAAGGTAAAATGTTTTATCTAGATAAGGAGAGTTTTAAAGACTTTTCAATATTGATGTTCGAATTGGCTGACCCCCGATGTACTTTTCCTGTAAATGTATTCAAAATATAATTTGTCTAAGGCTTCTATCTTTCACCGGGTAATTTAATGTGGCACATTTTTGTGAGTAAAAACAAATTAGTTGTAACTTAACCTCCTATTATGGACCCACACATTTACCTTGATAAAGAGATCTCTCTTTAAGGACTACGGGTATAGTGCGTCCTCGTCTATTCTAACGGACAGAACGATTATTAAAGTGATAAAAATGAGGAGCTCAAACCTTGTGCTTGTACAGTGATTTAGTGGTTCATTGATTCTTTTAATAGTCAATGCTAAATATTTTGTACTCACATGGTGTTCCTCACATCATCTTCTGATGTATACTCAAGTGCTAGGCACTGTATTTCTCTCATCCACATACTGACAGAACAGCCTCCGGAAACAAATTGCGGTATCGTACATTACACAGAGATGCGTTAGTATGGAATAAAATCCAGCCGACGCCACTGTGGCTGTGAAGTGAACTGCTTTACCTTGAAGTACAAAATCCCATTTCAAAAGTTTTGTGTTGGAAAGATGAAAAATTTTAAGACAATATCTAGCACAAACAAACTGATATTGCTCTAATGTTATTGTTAAAATTTTTAAATAATATTAATTTAACAACCGGCATTAGTTACCATTAGTGCAGGTCAGTGTAGGTCGTTTTCATGATTGCATATTTCAACCAAAGTGATTGATGTGTCACAAAGAACAACTGTATGATTAGAAAATGAAATGAAATACGCATGCGGTTGATTTCTATTCAGAACTTTGATTAGTATGACATAGGTTCCCGGTCCAGCTCCTGACTCAAACGATGATAAGTGCACTCCTCTTTTGAAATGGTGTCACATTTTCATTAACCTGTTGTGTTTCTCTTCCAGGCGCTCTGAGCGAGCGAAAGAAGGTCACGCTTGGTACGCAACCCACCGTGTTGAGGACCTTCAGATCTCTTTCCACGTCCAATGTCTTTGCCTGCTCAGACCGACCCACTGTCATCTATTCCTCCAACCATAAGCTGGTTTTTTCTAACGTCAACCTGAAGGAAGTCAACTATATGTGTCCTCTCAATTCTGAGGGCTATCCTGACAGGTCAGCTTAAATCCATAAATTCCTTACATTTTTTTGGTAGTACTTTCTGCAAGAAGGTCACTGCACTGTGTTGATGCCATTTTTACAACTGTACTTTGGTTGTGCTGTATTGACCACTCCACCACTCCACCAAACTAATAGTAATTGTCCTCCCTTCATCCTTTCAGTCTGGCTCTGGCCAACAACAGCACTCTGACAATTGGTACAATTGATGAGATCCAGAAACTTCACATCCGCACAGTTCCCCTCTTTGAGTCTCCCAGGTCAGTCCTCTGATTACTTACTCTGACTTCCATGCTTCTTGTTTAATTTTTTATTCTGACAAAAAAAAAAAGTTTTGTGCTGGCTCACATGTTTCACTAAAAGAGTGTGACTCAGCATTATAAAGGTAGTTGTTAAAAGTGTGGCTGCAGTCTTTTAGATTTTAACTAGGCTATGAAGGGGAATTACTCTGTTTGCACTATTTGCTGTAAAAAAAAATGCACCAATGTAGAAAAACTCTTACTCATACGTTTAAAAATACCAAAATAATCGTAAATGGGTGGTGCAGCTGGAATATGATTTGCTTTCTCCATTATATCTTGTAAATCTCTATTAAGTCTTTATCTGAATCACTACCTGAAACGGTGCTATTTTTTAACAAAATTATCTGTCTGTGGAATTGTGTGGCGATGCTGTAAAAGGATGGTGTCCTTTCTTTGCAATTTTTTTCCATGGTTCTTATGTTTTTTCTTGTTTTATTTGTGAACACCCACCAGGAGGATCTGCTACCAGGAGGTGTCACAGTGTTTTGGAGTTCTCTCCAGCAGAGTGGAGATTCAGGATGTCAGCGGCACCACATCAGCTGTTCGCCCCAGTGCTAGCACTCAGGTATTGTTCCGATTCAATAATGAAGCAAAAAGGTTTTGTCTGATCTTATCCAGCTTAGAAATTTAATAAGAGGTGTGGAAATCATAGGAAGATAATTTTCAGAAAGAAACACTCGAAGGAAAATTATGTCTTATATTCTGCTCTATTTTTTTTATTATTCATTATTTTACTGTTAATAAAACCGCTGCCAGATGGCTTTTACATTTTTACTTGTAAAGTACATAGTCATTATTTCCTAGTTTATAGTGGAGCTATAAGAAGTACTTAGTGGAGATGGTCAATCAAGTCTTACTTTTTTATCTTAAATTAATCTTCTTTTATGCCCTAAATCCAATGGCAGTTTGTTATATTTATTATTGTCAAACCTATAAAAGACCTTACAAAGCCTCAGCTGCCAAGACAACAGTGGGAACAACATTTATGAGTGATGAACTTCTGAAGAACCAATCAAAAAGTCATTTCAGTCTGATTTGCAGTAACAGCATGTTGTGTGCCCACTTAGCTCAGCTCTACAGCTTCCCCGAAGGGACGGTTCTGTTTTAATATTTGTGTTTGCATTTACTGCTTCACCAACTCCGCTTTGTAAAGACAAAAGTCGCCCACATGTGATCTCAGTAAAAGATGTTTGCCTGGATTTAAATTCCACACATCTGCTGCCACAGATGCTTCTTGAAGCACTGTTGAGCAAGCACAGACGAAAGGGAGGTTTTAGGCAGCACCATTTATTCGTTTTCTCATTGTCTCTCCTTCTGCCCCGCTTTAAAAATCCACATGCAATCAGGCTCTCTCTACCAGCATCAGCTCCAGCAAGCTCTTCCCCAGCAGCACCTCCCCACACGAGACCTCTTTTGGTGAAGAAGTAGAAGTTCACAGTTTGCTTGTCGTGGATCAACACACCTTTGAAGGTGAGAAGTCAAAAGAAATTGAAAAACTTTTGATAATTGTCAGTGTTCTTTTTGTTCTGTTTTGACCCCACTCTTCACCACCGCAGCTGCATTTCTGTTAACTATTTATTAAGTTTTTCCACAACTGTAAATGCTGTAAAACATTATAAGTACCAAGTAAAATGCACATTATAGATACAATAAAAAAAAATTACAGAGTTTAATTTTGTATTGGGTTAATTACTTAACACTAAGCAGATCATAAGGCAGGTTTGTTTATTTGTTTGTTTTTCCAATATGTTTGCAATGCAGATTTTGCTGCTGTAGCCTTGTTTTAAAAAAAGGAAAGAGTATCCTGGGGTGGCATGCATAAATTAGGGTTAGCTTTATGTTAATTTGTGTAAATAAGAGGTTTGATCAGCTCGTTCCATTGCTGACAGCTGACTCCACTTCATCAAGGTGCAGTCTTGGAGAATGTTCATATTTAGACGCTCAGATGTATAGATATTTTTGTTTTAATCAAACGTCAAACACCCTGGACTAAGAAAACTCACACACCATTTAATGGCCTTTATCTCTGCTGTGGCTCAATGTTCCACACTATAGGTAAGGTTTGTTAGCCATGTTCATGATATACAAACTGTTGAAACCCTGTTTTTTGTGTTTATTTGAGGTTAAACCTGTTTCTTTAAAATTCCTTTTCACTGTTGCAAGGCTGCAAGAGCTTGTACAATACCTCATACAGTCCTCTGTGTATAAGGACTTTGAGAATCCAGGAAGCCCTTACACATAAAGCAACCACCATTGAGAAGCACGAGCCTTGAACAATCAGTAAACAATTGATCTTCTTGCTGCAAACCTGAAGCACTAATCACTCTCCCGCCATGTGGTCAAAGTTTAATGACTTGTAAGAAACCGTGGCACAGTGATTTATCTCTGTATGACTGAGATGTTTACTTCTACAAATTCTCATTCCATTGAAGCACTATTTGTTCAATCTTTGTTTCTGAAGGTTAACTTTTAAAAGTCAGCCTCCATATCACCATCTTATGGGGCTTTGAACCTTAGTCAGAGAAAGCTATTCATGGGCTATTTTGACACTGAGTTTTGTCTTGTCTTATGTCTCCATTAGTTCTCCATGCCCATCAATTCCTGCCGAGTGAGTATGCCCTCAGCATGGTGTCCTGTCGTCTGGGAAAAGACCCTTCAGTGTACTTTATTGTCGGCACCGCCATGGTGTACCCAGAAGAGGCCGAGCCTAAGCAAGGGCGCATCGTTGTCTTCCACTACACTGATGGTCAGTGATCAGGCCTTATGTTTCTACAAAAGACACAAAGCTAAATGCACTTCCCTTGTCTTGTTCTACACACCTTGTTTTTTTTATTTTACTTCACTCTATTTATCCTTCACCTAGTTTCATTTCCTCCCCTCCAAACACTTTGTCCTGTTTTTTTTTATCATTCATGGACACTCTGCCCTATACTGCTCTTATTTCCTTTCTCACTTAATCATTTTCTTATCTTTTCAGACTTTTCTCCCCCTCACCTTCATTGAATTCTCCTCATTTGTCTTTATATGACCTATTATGGGTGTATTTATAGATTTAAATCTTCTTCTGTCTTTCTCTCTCTCTCTCTTACTTTCTGTTTGTCTCTCTCTCTTTTTCACACAATACCTCTTCTTTCTTACTATCTCTTTCTCTTACCTCAGTATCTTATCCCGAACTTCCATCACCACATCTATCATAAAGTTGTATAGGTCACAGGAGCCCAACCTCCGGGCGTGATCAGGATTCTATCCTGCGCATCTATGTGTAACTCATCATTAAGAACCCTCAGTGGTGCCCACTGTTCACTTTGGTGATGGGTTATATTGTCACATTTCGTCATATGCACTAATGTGTCTCACGATGTCACAATGATAAGGAGTTTGCTAGACTTGTGTGGCCTTGCTTTTTTTTTCTGTGTTGACTGACACCTCGATCATGACCTGCAGGTAAGCTGCAAACAGTGGCTGAGAAAGAAGTGAAGGGAGCTGTGTATTCTATGGTGGAGTTCAATGGAAAACTGCTGGCCAGCATCAACAGTACAGTGAGTAGTGTTTATACTGGTAATATTACATTTTAGTGATCACTTAAGATTTCATTATATTGTCATACCATAAAGTACACTGGTAACTAACAGAGTCTTATTTCTTAACAAAGTCTAACTCCTTGAAATGACTGAAAACAATCAGTTGTACATATTTTTAACATAAAAAGACAATGTGCGAATGAGGAATATAAATATAGTGACTAATTACAAGAACATGATTTTTATTAAAAGCAAGATGGTCTGTAATTTTCAATCTAGTATTTATAACCTGAACCTAAATAAATACAACTGTTAATGAAACACTTCGTGAGGAAAAGGTTGTCACTTTTGAAATAATGTATAAAAAGATTAAAACACCTCACCTACTGGAAACAACATGCTCCTACCAGCTTGTAAGTTTTTGCAGAAAACTTACGGTACATGTAATTTATACTTTCAATTTATGCAGTCAAGCATTTGAAGGTTTTTTTTAGGGACCTAAGACATTTGGTGCATGTCACATCTTTGTTAGTAAGAGTAAAATTTTGAATGTCAAAGCATTACTGGTAAAATGCACTTCTCACAAAATGTTAATTTATCATCTTTTATTAACATGACCGAGCTTGGTAAATGCCAGAGCAACACTAGCCGGCATAGATTTTTTTTTACGTTTTTAACTATCAGACAGTGGGTGTAATTGGCTGTGAACTGTTCACGTTTTGCCTGCTCTATCTTAAGAGTGTTTGTCACTTCAGCTACAAGCTCACTGAGGCTGATCATTTCTACATTGATATCCTTTGTGAAACGAGAGCTACTTCATTACATTATTGCTGGTACTAATTGCCGATCCTGATTGTTTTGAGGTGCGTTTGTACGAGTGGACGGCTGAGAAGGAGCTGCGAACAGAGTGCAACCACTACAACAACATCATGGCCCTTTATCTCAAAACCAAAGGAGATTTTATCCTGGTGGGAGACCTGATGAGATCTGTCTTGCTGCTGGCCTACAAACCTATGGAGGGTAACTTTGAAGAGGTGAGATGTGAAAGAAAACAGAACTAAGAGATAAAAGATAGAAACTATTAGGCCCCCACAGGACAGGTTTTTGGATGACGTCAAATCTGAAGTGGAACAAAATTCAGCTACTTTTGACCAAGTTTGTTTTTTCTTTTCAATAATTTTTTGTTTAAGTTCTTTAATTTACGCGTCCACACCAGACACATTCTGTATTCCCCGCCTATTTGACGGGCGTAAAATTGAGCTTCTGAAGATAAAGTGTTTCTCACTAATGCCGTGAGGTTCTTCTTTATGCAGTGTGGGGGAATAAAATGTACCAGAACTCATTCATTCAGCAAGAAGAACCTTTAAAGCAGCTTTAAATTTTTAACCTTTGGAAATGCGATCTTCATATATTTTAAATGATTCTTCCTTGTAGTCTCTATTGTCAGTATGTTTAAGTACTAGATCAGCCTCACACTAGATCAGGCTCATTCTGACTTATTCAGCACGGTAGTTTGTTTTGGCTCAGCGGGACATCTGAGAGTATCTTGGCTCTGCGTTTTAGTTTTTCAGCCCAAATACCTCAAGATTTGGTTTTCTATTGCACAAACACTTTCCACACACAACATGCAACTAAATAAACTAACTTGAAACTACATGTTGGTGCTTGTGCTGCTACAAATAAAAAAATATGCTAGTTATGATTAGGTGGGGGAAAAATGTGTTTAATGTTGAATCCCGTAAAGAGAAATAGAAGAGAGAAGGTTACAGTATTATCATAATAAATTCAATCTTATATAAAATATGACTATATTTCTCAAATCAAAATGTATATGTCTTTGCTAAAGCAAAAACATTTCAAGCTTTTGCTTTCTTTTTCTTTTTTTTGCCAGATTGCCCGTGACTTTAATCCCAACTGGATGAGTGCTGTTGAAATTCTGGACGATGACAACTTCCTAGGGGCAGAGAACGCCTTCAACCTTTTTGTCTGCCAGAAAGACAGGTGATGAGGCTCACTGTGTAAAAGTGCTGTAGTTAAGGGAACATTTTTATATGTGCTCATTACATTTTAACATTACTCATAATCACCGACGTCCCCTGGGCTTTCCTTCCAGAGCAGATAATATAACATAGGGTGATTAAAAGGCTTAGTTGACTCCCATGATATTTTCTAGAGCAATGTCCTTGATAAAAAATATGGTACAAAGTTGCAGTGGTTACGTTTGTTGTGAACATAAGTGATTTTGCTGCTGTGCTTTTAGCTGCCCTCCTGCTTCTTCTCATTTAAACACTTAAAGTATCCTGCACTCGTCAGTTTCCAAGAAAAATGTGGTCTAAAAGTTAGTGCATTACAATTATGCCATCGTCTCTTACCCAACTAATTCATCAGCTTGGACCTCTAAATGCCTTTGACCTTTACTTTTGCGTTATGTTTTTCCTCTCTTTCTACACGATCTCCTCTTCCTCACCCCTGAAACCATTACCTCTCCATCACTCACTGACCTTTTGTAACTTCTAATATGTCTTGCCCCCTTGTTTTTCTTCTCTTAATCGACCATTCTTGCCCCAAACATTTTATTTTATCTTCCGTTTGACACCTTTTCCCGTTTTATTTTCACACACTGACCTCCCACATGTTTGTAAACCTTCCCCTCATGTTTTTTCTCCATCCATCAGTGCTGCTACCACGGATGAGGAGCGGCAGCACCTGCAGGAGGTTGGGGTCTTCCACCTTGGGGAATTTGTCAATGTCTTTTGTCATGGCTCACTGGTGCTGCAAAACCTGGGTGAAAGCTCAACTCCTACCCAGGGCTCTGTGCTTTTTGGAACTGTTAATGGCATGATTGGTAGGTACACAGACACAACAGAACATTTATGGCAATTTAACTCCGGCTTTATTGAATAGCATAAAATGTTCCTTGTTTTTCATGCGTTTGGGACCATTTCATTTATTTCTGTTTAGATTCATCCTCCTGGGTCCAAATTCAACGTTTATTTGTCCTACTTTTTGTTAGCTAGATGAGCAGCTTAATAATGCACTTTGCCACACTCACACGTTCATATATCTTGCTTTGAAAAACGGTAAATACAAAAAGCAAAAAATATCTCCTGGTGCCTGTGGAAATCTTTTATTTATATAAACATGATGTATCTAATTTATTTACACTATGTAATAAAGTAAAATACAGGGATTTACTTCTTAAAATTCTAATTTTTTAAAAGACAATCTTAATTTTTCACATTGGATTTTTTTGACATACTGTACGTGTACATCCATGAAACACTGCTGTTGCTAACACAAAAAATATTTTTTTAACTTTGATTATCAGGACAAAGGTTTAGCTACTATCTCCCATCTTTTTTTGGGTTGGTTGAGATTGGTGACACTGATAAAATGGAGCTTCACTTAAATTAACTTAGTTCCTAAAATGTGGACAAGATTAAATGTAAATGTTAATGCTAATGCTAGGAAATTTGAAGGACATTCCCGTTACCACGTAAAATAGAAAATGAAAGCAAAAAATTACATCAACAATATCACAAGTAAGCCGCTGCACCGCAATTCCAACAAATTTAGCTTTGGTCTTATATTTCACTAGGGATTCATTCATTCATCTTTATCTGCTAATCCTCTAGGGGTGGCAGGTGCAGTAGTCTCCACAATTGCCACCCAAATAACATTGATGCATACTGTTGTTGATGCTCCAGAGTACCACAGTTGCAATCTGATCCATCCGGTGGATTCAAACCTGAAGTCTTTGTTCAAGGTCTGCGTCCTTAACAATTAGGACATCACTGCTGCTCTATTAATAAATTGTCATTTAATAATAAAGCACAGTGGTAAGAACAAGTATGTGATACACTGCTGATATTATTATTTTTTTTTTTTACTTACAAAGCATGTAGAGGGCAGTAATTTTTATCAAAGGAACTCTTCAACTGAGAGACAAAATTTCAAATTTGCATTGTGTTTACTTGTAACGAGTCATACAGCCATACACAAAAACAAGAAGCGGCAAAAATACAACAGTATATTTGCTGCAGTATCGACCAGATATGTCAGTAAGGTACAATAAATAAAAATTATAGATTAAGTATTTCAGATATAATGGATTTTAACAGGTGTCTGTACAACTGACATGAAATACAGCAGTTGCCTTTACTGTCAAACTAAAAGATATGAACTTCCACTTAGTACCACAAGCCTTTATTTTAAAAGGAAGGACCGTTCACAGGCATGGACATGGTTAAGAAAAAGAAAAAACCTCAGAAGTCCTGTGGTCTTTTAAGGGAGTAAGATTTTTTGCTGGGACGATTACTTCTTGTTGTTGCTGGAACCCAGCTGAACCCTTTGCCTCAGCTGCTGATCAGACCTCGTGTCAGACTTTACTTTTCCAAGAAGACATGACAATGGAATTCAATAATCTCAAAAACGAAATCTCTGAGTCCAAATCAAACTCCTAGTGTTTGCGATAATGGTTTGAGGTGTAGGGAGCTGCAGAATAATAGGTAGATGTTCGTAAGTGTGCTCAATTTATGTTGCCTGTTTGTATCAGGATCCAAATACAGACACACCAACCTCTGCAGAGAATTACCTATCATCCGTTCACAACACTCTGCCAACCACTTAGCATCTCTTTTGTGGAGCAGTTTGCTTTTGTGTTGAACATCATTAGGTACCAGCTGGTTTGGACCACTTACGGGCTGAAGTTGGCCGCAGGTCCTGCTGTGAACACTAACGGGATAAGCAGTGGAAGATGAATGAATGACCTCGTCGAGGCAGCTGATATTTTTTTCCCCCATTCTGTTTGTGTTTTTATCCATCCCCACAACAGTTGGGTAAAATTAATTTCTAAAGTCCTAATGCGTACAATCTGGCCTAAAAAGTCAATACTGTGCAGTTGCTCAGTGGTTTGATGAAGCTCACTTCTTAAATTCTTGAATTAATAAACAGCTGCTCTGTCCTACAGCTCAGTTCAGTGACATTTCTGTCAATAGTTATGTTTCACTTTAGGCAGAAAGACATTCACAGAGACAGCATGTTGAACTGCTCTCAACTGAACAGATGGTTTTTGGTTACAGTCCCTTCACTTTCTGACTTTCATCAAAATCAATATATGGGTTACTGCTAGATCTATCTGAAAATTTTAATCTCCGCTAATGTTATTATCATCTCAAGCCTTTCCAATAATCACCTCAGTTCACTGAGTTGAACCAAAGAGCAAAAGTATTTAAAGACAGTGTTCCCCAACCTTTTTGTGCCACGGACCAGTTAAATGTCTGGTACTTTTTTCGTGGCCTGGTCTTTAAGTTGTGTCAGATAAATATCCCTAGATAAAATGAAATCCGGTCCGGTGTTCTGAAATATTTTCCTACCTATAAAACCATCCTACCCAAATGAACAGTGCATGCACACAACAAGGATTTCTCAAGTGCACACAGCCTTTTTATGTTCTCCTTCAGACTGGTATACAAGGTTAGTATTTTATATCAATTACAATACATTAAAAACTAATTTAAATTTATCATCTTCATTTTGAGTTTATTGTTGTTGTTGTTACTGGGAAAATATTTCTTAATCAAATATAGTTACATTATTGAGGATGGAATCCTAGGCATTCTATTGTTAAGAATATGGGTATGGATAAAGTGTGGGTAATGAACAGCTGGGGGATTATTTCTCTGCGGCCCGGCACCAGTTCACCCAGGGACCGTTACCGGGCCCCGGCCCAGTGGTTTGGGACCATTGTTTAAAGAGACATTGTGGTCACCACATTCTTTCTGGTTGTTTAGAAAAGATTCTTGAAGCAAAGTTAAGAGGAAACAGAAAAGCACCTGAGCACAGTGTACTCCCCTGATGTCTTCTCCCCACGGCCCGTGTACTAAAATGGGCAGCAGTGTACGATAAAGAAAAATGACCTCTCCTAGTCCTATCATTACAACAGACATTGACATATGAGACTTGTTTAAGTAGAGGCTACAGAGCCACATGATTATTGTATCTAAGAAGATCTTGTACTCACCTGATAAAAACTTTGGCATCAGACGTATTGCTTTAGGAAGTGCTGTAAGTATTTTGCGTATATCACAACAAATCTCGATGTAAAAGGTGAAAAAAAAACAAAAACTAATGAACTAATAACAAACTTATTTGCAATAACAGTTTGCAACAAAGTGCACGGAATGTGTGTTAGCTGTTCAGAGACACTTTGTCCAAAACTCCTTGTGCGCTTTGGTATGCAGAGAAGCACAATCTGCATTACAATACATTGTCTTTGTGGTGTCAAATCCTGTCCAAATTAATTGGACTGTTATGGTCTCACTGTCGCGGGAGTTGAAATTTGGGCACAGGGGAGAGCACGTCGCCACCTCACAGCTCAGTGACTCCACAATTTACAGGGAAATGGCAGACTAAAATAAAACCTCTCCTTTAGAAAGACCTTGAATAATTTAAGTATTCAAATTGTGCTACTTTTCTCCCTGCGCTGCCCAAATGTACAAACATGAAAATTTCATTAGGTGGATTACAGTCGCACTCAATGATCTTTTCATTTATTTATTCTGGTGCATTTTGTACAGACTCCGCTTCAACAATGCTGTCTTAGGATTTAATGGTTTCTTTGCGTGTTTACGTCTGATACACTTGATGTATTGTTGACCAAAGATTGTGTGTCCATCAGGTTTGGTGACGTCCCTGTCCGAGGGCTGGTACAGCCTTCTCCTCGACCTGCAGAACCGCCTCAACAAGGTCATCAAGAGCGTTGGCAAGATCGAGCACAGCTTATATCCTTCCTGTTGGAATGTGAGCAGAACTCACCGTCTGTTGCAGTGACAGAGATTAGCAGCTCTGAACACAGCAGCCTCTGTGTGGGCAGCAAACCCTGGTTAAGTGACAGGCCTTTTTAATGGACTGCAGTCATGCGTGAGAGACGTGAGCAGTCGGCATCCAGGTGATGGGTTTTAGGAAAATGAATTAATTTTTCACAAGATTTATCCTAATCCTTATGTCAACCTGAGCTGAGGGCCTCTATTACAGCCATCTTATTAGTAATAGTATGAGATCATTTTTATTGAGTAAAGAAAAAGCAATAAAAAGAAGAGCGTGTTTTAATTAAAAAATGGACATTTTATACTTAATGTGAATAATGCCTGAGATTTAAAGCACCTTCGACAACCGTTAATGGCACCGTGTGTGTTTTTAAAACGCAGTGCAGTAGTTCAAGGACTCAGAGCAGTAGGAAAAAATGTTTTTGTTCATTATCTTTTCATCAACAGGCAATACAAAATAGTTGTTGATTGGCTGTAATATTGCTTTTTTTATTGGAAGAACTGAAATAGATTTTAACCACTATGACACAGGTCTTGTGTGATAATAGAGTGATAATGATAATTATTTTCAGCCGTGGCAGTCCAACAATATATACATTTTTCTGTTCCTGACAGAAACACTGTTATCGACAGAACATGTAGAAACCGTTGGTCTTGCTGGTTCTTATCTGCAGCACTGACAGCACGGCTACCCTTAACAACAGGGCTGTGTTTAAAACTGCAGGTTGTTTGCCAGGATTACTTCCCAAAGGTGACTGAATCAATGGGCTGATCCAGACAAATAACTCTTAAACAGGGTTTGTTGTAAACCTGATGTTTTGTTTTGTTTAATAAGCTGCCGTGTAAATGCCAGCTCTCCACAGCTGAAACTCTTCAAGTTTCTGACCTCAGCAGCAGGATTTCTTTGACTTAAATCTTGAAGCCCAGAATTCAGGCCACACTCAACATTAGTAGCCAGTGCCAGAGGTAAAATATTTCCCTTTGTGCCTCAAGCTTCATCCTCAGATGAAGCAGCAGCCCATTATTGATTTTCTTTGACTGAGCTCCACCTGGAGGTCCTTCCATACCGAGCGTAAAACAGAGCAGGCCACAGGATTCATCGACGGGGATCTGATCGAAAGCTTCCTGGATCTGGGCCGAGCTAAAATGCAGGAGGTGGTTAGTACGCTACAGGTAGGAAGCAACTCCTTCTCCTCCAACTTTGTATATTGTCAAGGTATCAGTTGATGCATGTTTATTAGAGTTCTTTTCTGCAATAAAAAAAAAATCCCACTTGAGTCCAGCTCAGCTCTCATTGCCTTCTGGTTGGTTGAGTCTGCAGTAAAACATAATGGCCATGAATAAGATATAATATTAAGCAACAGGGCATCAGCTTGTTTTACGGCAGAGGTCCAACAGAAGCATCTGCTGAAAGAAGAAATGTGTTTCAGAGCCGTCCCTCCTGTTTTTGACTTAAAGCACTGTTGAAATTTTAAAGACACTTTTTATTAGCTGCCCGCTCCTGTGCTCTGTGAGTGGACTAGTATCTTTAATGACAGACCAGGTGGCGCTACCTTTTATTGTAATCTGCCTTTGCTGTTTGAAACAGACAAACAAATAATTATCTTTCGTTCCCAGCCTGTCTCGGTGCACAAAGCCTAAAAATATATATATATATTTTATTCACTTTACAAAAGCTGCCCCGCTTTAAGGACGAGATAATGAACACTTTCAACATGGTTTACTGAAATTATCTTTTGAGTAACAGTGCTCCTTTTCAGTTTCCAGACACAAAAAATGGGCACTTTGACGCCATTTTGGTGAAGTTTTATTCTAATTTTTAAACAAGCATTTCTGACACTTGAGAAGAACTCTTTTAAAAGAAGCAGATTCAACTCTGAGAAAATCAAACTCTCTGGCCTATCTTCTTAATTCATGGACTGATCTTGTATTTTGTACAGACAAACAAAAGAAAAGAAAAGCATTTTTTATTTACTCATTTGTTCACCCTGATGTGAAATAAGAGAGAACCACCAAGTTTGCCCCCCCCCCTCCCCTGTAGTGAAGGCTCAGTGTTGTTGTTCAATTACAGATCGATGATGGCAGTGGAATGAAACGTGAAGCCACGGTGGATGAGGTGATTAAGATTGTAGAGGAGCTGACGAGGATTCACTAACCGCACTGCGATCTGGGCTCCTGCTGAACCTGAGAAGAGTTCAACAGAGGGATTGCAGCGGTGAAAAAAAAAAAAAAAACAACAAATAGGGGAGGGAAGGGTTTTGCAGATTTGTAAATATGAAATCTGTGCATGTTTCGTTCTTCAGACTTCAATGATACGTCTATCAACTGATGAAGCACTCAACGTTTTAAGTGTAGAACTCCTGATTTAGACCCACAAAGTCTCATGGTGATGTGCACGTCCACTTTTCTGGACTTGTTAGGACAAATGTTAACGGAATTGAGTGTTTGAGTTTCTGTGTGCGTGCGTGTGTGTGTGTATTCAGGTTGGCGGGTGTGTGTCTGCATTATTGCCCCAGTGTAGACTGATATGTGACTATAAATAAGGAATATACTCCAGAAATTTCTCCAAAGAGTGAAATCATTCACGAGCATCTTTTTGAGACAGCTGCTGACACTGAAGGAAAAAACGATTTATATCCAATCTGATAGCCACTTGTTCCAAGGCTATTGTTGAAGTCTGCAGTAAAACACGCCCTACGAGACAGAATTTGAGGAAAAGTGATAGATTTATAGCTATTTTGTCTGTGATGTTTTTCTTTGTTTATTTTAATAAATTCTGCTTTAGTACTGGTCTCACCTGTGGTTTATTTATTGTCTGGTTTGACACCAATATGCCGTATACACTCGACGCACCAGTAAAACATAATCCAAAAATATCGTCTATGTATGTGCACATATGTGCCTATGTATATATGTAATATATATAAACATGTATGTGTATATATATATGTATATGTAGATATATGTGTATATATATATGTATATATATGTATGTGTATATATGTATATATATACACACTATATATATGTATGTGACATTTTTGCA
>JAFBJS010001351.1:152189-162832 GCA_016785265.1 Paraplagusia blochii | reverse complement strand
CATATGCACATATAGTTTCTATATAAATGTATGTGTATATGTATGTACATATACACATACATATGTATGTATGTTGTATACTCGTTATACGTATGTGACACAACGTGAGTCTTAAATATATAGAACTAGTAATATGCTTACAGGTATATATATAAATGGAAAGAAATTGATATTATCTACTTTTGAGTGAAAGTTCTTTGAAATCCAATTTACAACTTCTGTGTTGTACCTTTTCTTGCTGCCATCACTCAGTGAAGCTGCTTTGTCTTGCACACACACATTCCGGGCACAAAGGAAGTCTTGAAAACTCCTTGTTTTTTGTTTAAAATAAAACCCCCCTGACAGTGTTTGTATATGACAATATCTGTATTGTCTGTGTGCACAGCAAATGCACTATGTATCGTTCCCCACGTTTTAAACCATTTTCGTCAGATTAATCTTCTCTGCAGCTCGTGGTTCAGAGGGTGTAAATGAGGATGCGTGTATTCGATGTAAAGACCAATTTCCAAATACGGAATCATTATTTCATAAGTTAAAAATATCCATGTTTCTTCTTTGGAGAATGGATTGGTTAGAGCTTTTTTAATATTCTCAAATTGCTCTGTGTTGCCTCAAAATCTTATTTATTAATTTTTTTCTCCAAAGCCAATATATTGTTACAGCGGTTTATTCACCGTGTTGTTCCTTGGAAATGAGTTTGGATATTTTTTGATCATGTATGGAAACAAACAACTACAGTCATAGAAATATCATCTATTCATATAAATAGAATTGTTCCATTATTGACACTTATGCTATTGACTTATTTAATGAAGTGAAACAACATTTTGCATCGGCCTTTAATGCACTGCTATTTAAGGTTCATTCCTGCCTTATTTGCTGAAATACATTTCCTCTACTGCATTTCTATCTACAGAGAACTGCATAAAATGAACACCAACCAATTTATTATGACAGCACAAAGAAGCAGAAAAAAAACAGCTCCAGCCCTAAGTCTCTGTGGAGTTTACTCTGATTGGTCGGTATCTGGGAGTAAAACGTCCCAAGCTAGTTTGTCTCTGCTATTTTTGTCCCGTCATCCTCAGATTCACAGGCCTGGGGTTCTCTCTGGAGTTATCTCCATTCGAATCCCTTGACCACACCACCTGCAGCCACATCCTTCATCATGTAGCAATGCGTTTTATGAATTAGGAACAAGCACCATCACCATCCACTGCTACCACATGTGTAGGCTTCAAGAACACACTGAACGAATTCACAATTCTGTTCATATACAACAATAATTAAATTTTTTACCTAAATAATGTATAACCTTTTTTAATTAATTTGGATTTTATTCATTGAAAATTGAATTGAATTCCCTCCTGTTCCTAAGGGTTCATGTAAACTAAATGTAGTAATTCTCCTGGGTTTAGGATGTTTCACCAAGGACACCAGGTAGAACGCAGGACATAGAAGACAGTATTAAAGATAAGGCAGCCTTTTTATTCTTAATATCCACAGGAAAATATTTGAAAAAGAGAAAAATGATAGCTAAGGTTGTTGAAGTATGTGTTAGCCTTAAAATAACCTCTGCGTAAAAATCAGTATTTGCAATGGCTGCAACATCTGCACTGACGTTGAAACCTTAGACCCTTAAATATCACAATGTTAGTTATTTATTAACAGTTAAAGTATTATCTAGTAAATGTCATTTTACGAAAATTGATGTTGCTTTCTGAATTAAGTCATATATTTATATTATAATATATATTTCCAGAGATATCTTTATATCACTGATTTCATTCCTGGTGATAACTTGAGTTTACACACATCTATGGCTGCAAAAAAAAATGGCCAACCTCTAATGCGCTACCTACAGTATAGTCATTCATTTATATTTGTCCTTTGACCATTACTGGGTCACATGGGCTGGAGTCTCCACAACTGCCACCCAAATTAAACTGCACCAAACTGTATGCCTTCCTGTGGGTGGTGGGTCAGGATGGTGCTGCGCTCAGAGCACCTTAATGGCAACCTGGCAGCTGGAGCCTTGCACACCCAAGTCTGCTTCTTTAACCGCTTGGCCACCGTTGCAGCCCATTAAAGAATTATATTTATTGCAATTTGATAGATTTGTAATTGCTCCTGATGATCTGCTGGATCTCATCCTATTTATTTTAGAAAACTGTAGACACAGCGGCTCCATTAATATAAATGTGAGTGTGAATGTTTGTCTCCAGAGTTTAATCTGCAGTCGTCAAACGACTGTTGGGATTAATTCCAGCTTCCACTGCCACCATGATAACAGGGACAACGGAATAAATGCATTCAATGGTCTGTGAAAGTAAACACGTATTACATTTGTATGTCGGGCTCGACCCAGCCACTGTATGTCCAATCAGTATGTGGACGAGGAAGTGCACGGACCCAGTCGATACAGCATGACGTTCAGCCTTGTGATATTTATCACAGCTCGGATTTATTTCTGCCTAATTAGCAGTTTTGACCTACAGTATGTTACTGTGCGTTTTTTTTTTTAACTGTGTGAATTTTAATGCAAACACGTTGCATCGCCTGCTGTTGCTGCTCAGGTGTTCAATATGATTAGGCAAAGCAGATGAGAAAAAGCAGGTTATTTCACATTCTACACACGTTTTTATTGTAAAACTGCCACAAGGCATCGGCCTTGTATGTACTGTATGTGTTAACTTTATTTATCATGTTCAGCGGCTGGAGTACTGTACAGGTATCACTTAATACGGAGGCTGATTAACACTTTTGATCATTTTTATTAAGGATTAAATATTAGAAAAATACACTAAAGTTTAACAGAAGATATAGAAGCTCCGTCTGTTACCGAAATCACTGACCAAGCAGGTGACCTTACTAGTACCTAGTTATCATCCAGACAACAGACATCAGCAATGATGAAACCCTAATTTTGTGTTCACACAGATGCAGTTCAGGCAACGGTTATTTGGGCAGTGGTGGCCTAGTGGTTAACGAACCGGACTGGGTTCCAGGTTCTAATCCACCAACTGCCAAGTTACCACTGAGGTCCACTGAGCATGGCACTGTCCTCACTCACTCACAGCTCTCAGGGCGCTCAAAGTTGCCCACTGTTGTCACTTTGGCGAGGGGTTAAACACAGAGGTCACATTTTGTTATTGTGCAGTGGTGTGAATCATAATGTCATAGTGACAAGGAATTTGATTTCCTTCCTTCCTTCCTTTCATTCAGTCATTCTAATGTGTAGTGGTGGTGTTCATATTTAGGGATGCTGCCCTCTGTCTGTCATTTCCTGTTTCCCTATTGATTCACGGTGTACTGAATTGTTTTTTGGTTAATTCACTTTGACAGTAACAGATATGGATAAATAATCTTGTTTTGATGACACTGTCAGAGTGACCCCACCAGACTGACATTGTCAATCTCTTTAGACAGATAGACAGACATATATATTGGTAGAAGTGTGGAATGGTGTACAGACAGAATCTGTCTCTTATACACATCTAGATGTGTATAAGAGACAGCCTTCCTTCCTTCCTTCCTTCCTTCCTTCTTTCCTTCCTTCCTTCCTTCCTTCCTTCCTTCCTTCCTTCCTTTCATTCAGTCATTCTAATGTATGATGGTGGTGTTCATCTTTAGGGATGCTGCCCTCTGTCTGTCATTTCCTGTTTCCCTGTTGATTCACGGTGTACTGAATTGTTTTTTGGTTAATTCACTTTGACAGTAACAGATATGGATAAATAATCTTGTTTTGATGACACTGTCAGAGTCAACATTATTTCTTATATCGTTTTGTCAAAGTTTTTGCCGGAGTTCAGCTCTGAAGGACATCACAGCCTCTACACTGCGGTACAGAAGGTGTAGCATCAGCTAAATAGACACATTCGGACCCATTTTCCACATGTTTTTGCTTTTACATTTGGACATTAAAACTGTGATTGTAGCACCCCCTGCAGGAGTGGAAAAGTGCAAACAAAGCAAGAATAACTCCATGCATTTCTCTAACTATAAATTTTAAAGCTTCATGCATAAACCCTTGTTGATCACCTCATCTCTTTTATGTTACACATTCGCCAATAACCCATTACATCCTGTCCCCACAACAACTCTGCCTGGGGTTACATCAGCAGGAAGATTACCGTCTGGACCAACCGGAATTTAAATCCTTTTTGCCTTAAAAATTGCTAATTTACCTACTGATCCTCAGTTCCTCTAATTATTATTTCCTTTACTTTCTTCCAAAGTGCGTTTTAGACCACGGCGACTATCTCTGTGTCCTCCCTCAGTGCATCCATTAATCTTCGATATCCGGCCAAGCGGCCTTATCTCCACTCTCCAATTTATCCACTATCTCTGGTCAGTAAATATTCACACCATCTTATATTTTGTCTCCTTAACCTTGTCTTCAAACTGTTTAACCTCAGCCCTCCATCTGATACGACTGTCCTAACCTGTCCATCTTCTTCACTCTGCAGCCTCCATCTCAGGCTTCTGTCTTTTAGACCAAATTCACTAAATCATGCGCTCTGACTTGGAAAATTGTAAATGCAAGCCAACTCTGATCTTTGGCATTAAATCTATTTGTCAAATTTCCTGTCAAAATAACAGTTTGTCCCGTAAAAATCGGACACATTTCTACTTTGTTAGTGAGTACCTGTATATTTCCCGCGATATTTATTTAAGACACTTATTCCTCGGCTTCCTCAACATGTTTACAGCACATAATAAGTTACTGATTAATTTGTGTATTTAAATCTGCTATCTGTTCCAAGACTGCCACCCATATCACACTGCACCATACTGTCACCCTTCCTGCGGGTGTTGAACCCACTGGAAGTTGTGGGTTGGAATGGTGCTATGATCAGAGCACCTCAGTGGCAACCTGGCCCTTGGGAAATTGTACCGCTGATTTTAGCGGTTTGATTTTCTAGACTACCAATAGACAATCTAGACTTGAGCAAACTAAGGGCCAGGGGCCGCATCTGGCCTGTTTGACATTTTAATCCGGCCCGCCCAACTTCAAAACTCCAAATTATACTTTTAATTTATATTATCACTATCCTTCTACATTTTCACTGCAAACCCAGCATTTCCCCACTAGATGGTCTCAAAGAAGCTAAAAGCATTGTCTTTCTTCAATACTGTACTCATCATTTATCTTAGTTCACGCAATTACCGTACTCAATCTTTCTGGCCCATGACTCAAATTTCAGTACCCGCTGTGGCTCGCGAGTCAAAATAATTGCTCAGGCTTGATCTAGATCCAGGGATCATCAGAGAGGGCGACACTTTGGTGACGGACCAACAATCTTTCTCAACACTATGAAAACCTGTGGTCATTTTTCAAGCTCAAGTGAAACTAAACATCCCTGTTTGGTGAATCGTGAGTGTAAATAGAAAGACAAGCCCTGTTATATTTCTGCTGTCAAATAAAGCACCAAACTCAGTTCATCTTCCCTACTTAGTATGAAAACTCATTTTGGAGGAAAACCTCCATACTAGTTTAGAGTAACCCAATAAGCAAAAACTGCAGTTCTACTATATGCGCCCCCTAAAGGGAACTCCAAACAAGTATCAAAAAGCTGCTGCTGCACTTATGAAAACTCTCCCTATCTTTTTTTTCCACACGTATTTTCTATTTTTGCCACCAGCCATTGTGGAAACACAAACTAAAAATGATTTTCTCCAGAGATTCTGAAACATGAATAGAAAGTACACGCAGTCCCTGGATAAACTGTGTTTTTCTACACAGGACTCAGACTGACTGGTTCATGGGCTCCAAACAGCATGGTTAATGCATCCTGCTCAGGGAGCGCCACTTTGTGGAAAATCCTGTCTCCCGCTGTGGAGGTTTTTCCCTGGTTCCACTTCCCTTCCTAAGTCTCTCTTACAGCTTGAGTAAAGATATTGAGGGTGGTGTATTTTTTGTTTGTTTGGAGGCCTAAAATATTTTCGATATAACGTTTACATGGAGGTTTACATAAAAGGTTTAAAAGCTACAATGGATGAATCTGTTTTTAAGGGAAAAAAAAAGGTACATTTTAACACAAACCTGAAAAACTCATTGGCTTGAACTGCGGTGTAGCTGTTTGGTTAAAACAGTTTTTGATGCATTTGATAAATCAAAGGTTGTTTAAATACCCCAGGAGTTGTGGGTGTGGGACGATTTTATTTAGAAACACAAATCGGTTTCTAAATAAAATAAAGACGCTCAGGGCTGCAGCTGTGTTTAGAGAAGACTAAAGGGACAGGAATTTAGATGGTGTTTTCATACAGAGATTTTCAGAGATAGAGTGTGAAATAAAGTGGTTCAGTGTTGCACAATGCTGTATGCACCAAGGTGTCGGCTGTTTCCAAAACAGTGGAATTAAAACAGAGTGATGACTGTTTTGCTTAAAAACATTCACAGTGAAATGTTCTTATTGTTCTTATAAATCTTTACTTTAAAACAAACCATCAACATTTATGGATGATATTTTTATGGCAGTGGTGGCCTAGTGGTTAAGTAAGCAGACTTGGGTCCGTAGGGCTTCAGGTTTGAATCCACCAGCTGCCAGGTTCCCACTGAGGTGCTGTGAGCATAGCAACGTCCAGACCCACATAACTTGTTGTGGGCTCACCACCCACAGGAAGGCTCACAATATGGTGCAGTGTTATTTGGGTGGTGCCAGCTGCCCCTGCGACCCGGCAGGCAGAAGAAGGTGAATAAATAAGTAAACAAGTAGGACAATGCAGAATTGGAAAAAAAACCCTCTCATTAGTACAACATTACACAAGAAAACACTAGATCGACAACATGTTATTGACTTTTAATCACCAGAGAATGTAAGAACTAAATTCAAGATGTTCTATTTGGACTTGTACAACAATTAACAAAAGAAAGCTTTGATAGAGTCACTGGACTGGTTAGTGCAGTATCCATTTAAAGGTGAACTGTCCAGGTTGATACCTGTCTTTACACAACATCTTGATTTTCAGGGATTGCCACGGCAAATCAACTTTTCCATCTCTTCCTGTCCTCTGTGTCTTCTACTCTAACTCCAACTACCTCCTCAGACACTGCATCCATCAATCTCCTCGTTGTCTCCTACCTGGTATCATCATTCTTCTACCAATGTATCCACTGTCCCTCCTCTGAACATGTCCAAACCATCTCAATCTGTCTTCTCTAGCTTTTACTCCAAACCTTCCTGTCTGTGTTGTCCCTCCAATCCCATCATTCCTGATCCTGTCTATGATCCTTATCCTCTCCTAAAAACATCGTTTTAGGTCAGACTACTTGTCCTGATAATACATCTTGTTATTGAACATGACATTTTAGGGATGATTTACTCAACAATATGTGAAAGTGGAGGGAAAGTATAATAAAAGTTAAACTCACTGTTCAAGGTTTTGCTCGAAGTAAATACTACATACTTTTTAGCAGGTGCAGTAAGTCGGTCCAGAATTAGGACAATATTATCAGCATTGGCATCACATTTCGCTTCAAAACAAGACTTAATGGATTGTAAACAAAACCTGACATTGTGAAAAAGCAATTCAAGGACAATTAAAATGTTAAGCCTTCTCCAAATCCATGGAAACACAAAAAAGTGCTTAATGCTTCTCCACTGCTTATAAATGCCATTGTAATCTGATGTGTCAGCTGATCGGTTGATGTTTAAACAAACCCAGCCAGTGGGTGATGGAGGGCCACGGGCAGGGCAAGCGGCCAGGTTTGACTTATCATGTTGAGATGCCTGATGCAAAGTCCAATCAAGCAGCAAACACTCAATATTCTCCACCAAATCTCTGCTGGGACTTTGTGCAGTTCCAGACAGACTTTGGGAAATTGAGCAACACTAATAGATTCAGATTTCAAGGCCACGTGATAACTTGGATGAATTATTCTGATGACAGCCTCTGGTCAGGACTAAGCCTGGTTTGTCTGAGTCTTCCATCAGCCTGCTGATCAGCAACGTGGGTTTGACACAGATGAGTGTGCAGACATCTTAGCGCCAACTATTTATTGCTCTGAATTACAGTGAATATTAAAAAAGATTTCAATTTTCTGTCATACTTTCTCTTAAACTCTCATGGCCAAATCTGACCTGCAGACTAATTGCATTTGGCCACTGGTTTTTGTACCATGTCACAGCATGTATATATTTTTTTTGTTGGCCTGTGAAAAAAAAATAGATTTACATTAAAAAGAACTCAAAAGGCTACAGTTCAACAGATCATCAATGCCGCAGCAGTCTTCTCCCGATCGATCTTGATATTTGACATGCCAAGTGTTCCACACCATCAGGACAAGTCTCCATCTCAGTTTCAAAAAGCTGTGACCAAATCAACTCTTCACACCTTTGTCAAGTGGAGAAAGGAGTCTAGAGGAGAAGAAGTATTAGTCCAAAAATAGTTATATCCAGGGCAGAAGGACAGAGTGGGTTTGAGAAGAAGAAGTTTCACCTCTTCATCCAAGAGTCTGCTTCAGTTCTAACTGACTACACAGCAGTTCTGATATTTAATCCCATAGAGGCTGCACACCTGTAGATGGAGGTTGTTGCAGAAAACAAAAAAGCTAATAAAGGAGGTGGGGTTATATATGTGATGGACCACACCCTATTCCAGGTGGAGCTGAATGTACAGTCACAAGTCTAGAGGGTGAATGGGTGTTGGTATTGGTATCAACCAAGTGACACTGTGTCACGTTGTTTGTTGGAGTGAGTTATTTACCTCTTTGCGACTTTGAGTCAGTTGGTTAGTTTAGAACAGAAATGTTTTTTTTATGTCCAACATTTAACTTATTACCATACCATTGGACGTTCCAAAACGGTGAGAACAAATGAGGTTTTTTTTTAATTTAAGTCCAAATTCCTTCATTTGATATGTATCTGTAAGTTCCCCCTATGGTTTCGCTAAAGTTCGCTTCAGTATCCTTCTACGTTGCATTTGGCTTGTTTATTGTCGTCTTCAAGAAACCTTCTATGTCCAGTTGTTCTTCTTTTCCTTTCAACTTGTCCCTTTTTTCAGGTGTTGCCACAGCGAGTCAACAATTCCCATCTCTCCTTGTCCTCTGTATCCTCAACTCTAACGCCAACTACCCTCATGTCCTCCCTCACTGCATCCATCAATCTACTCTTTGTCTTCTACCTGGTAGCACCATCTCTTGGATCATTCTTCTACCAATGTATCCACTGTCCCTCCTCTGAACATGTCCAAACCATTTTAAACTACCCTGAAGAAGTCCAGATGCTTAATATAGACTTTGTAGCAGGTAAATGTTTCATTGTCTGCAAGTGAAATATAAGTGGCTGAACAGTGAACTGACTTCTGTTGGATTTTATAAACAAGTCTGGGCGTAAGTGACTCTTTATATTTGTTTAAAGAAATGTGACCACAAAAGAGTGTGACTGACATCAGGCTTCATAAAAACCACAGGCGGGAACAAAAAGAAACAGTTTGAATAGACAGACTGGTTCACAATATGCTGATTAGTGTCAAACGATTTTGATTCCCCGCCATATTTGCAACATTTTTTCTTTTCTTTGAATGAAAGTCATTAGAGGGAACAGTCAAGACAATGCACGGTGGTATAACAGAGGCAAAAACAAACAGCCCAGACACTGATATCACTCAGTGACAGTGGTGAGGGAAACAGGAAAATACAGGAAATAATCTCAGATGGAGTCAGAGACTCAGGGCCGGTGACCATCTGCCTCTTACTCTGTGGGCGGTGAGCTGACTGCTGTGTTTGTTGCAGAGGAGAGAGCAGTGTGAACGAGAGCTGAAGGTAGTTTGATCATGGAAAAAAAAAAAAAACTCTTTCCACGGAGTAAAATCTTCACTTTTGTACCTTATATTGAAAATGAATGGATGTAGCTCTCCTTTCTGCTCTGCAGGCGCTGCTGTTGAGTCCAGTTTCAATTATAATGTCAATCAGTGGCTAAACTACGGTTGAGGGCTGGACGCCTTTTATAGCTTGTGCAAAGTATGTTATGAATTAATATTATCATTAGACTTCTGCCTGGTGTGGTTTAGAGACACTGCCAATTGGTGGAAGACAGGAGACAGAGCCGGAGGTGGAGGAGTTAAAGATGCTGAGATTCTCTTTAGGAGAGACAAGGATGGACAGGATCAGGAATGAGGTGATTAGAGGGACAACACAGACAGGAAGGTTAGGAGAAAAAGCTAGAGAAGACAGATTGAGATGGTTTGAGATCAGAGGAATGGAGTTCCAGTAGAAGATGAAGAGAACAGGGGGAGATGGAAAACACTGATTCTTGGAACAACTAAATAAAGGACAAGCCAAAGATTTTGCTGCTGACTATTCCTTTCAATGTATGCATTTTCCAATTGAATGGCATAAAAATGTGTCTTTGTTTGACAGCATTTCTTTGTTTAATGCACAGCTTTAAACTGGTCCAAGGAACTAAAATAAAAAGTGAGAATATTTGGCTATTTTACTCGGAACAGAAACAAAAGAGAATCATGATAATGTTTTGTTTGTTTCGGAACAGAAACATGTATAAAAAAAATAATGTTCACTGGTTGATACCAGTTTAATTTCATTTTTTTTTTACAAATTCTGTGTTAGCCTACAATGTCCTGATGAGGTTGACTTCCTGTGACGTTCACTGACTGTATGGAGAGAGTGGGTGGACCAGGGACGT
>JAFBJS010001351.1:115166-151178 GCA_016785265.1 Paraplagusia blochii | reverse complement strand
TTTAGGAGAGACAAGGATGGACAGGATCAGGAATGAGGTGATTAGAGGGACAACACAGACAGGAAGGTTTGGAGAAAAAGCTAGAGAAGACAGATTGAGATGGTTTGAGATCAGAGGAATGGAGTTCCAGTAGAAGATGAAGAGAACAGGGGGAGATGGAAAACAGTGATTCTTGGAACAACAACTAAATAAAGGACAAGCCAAAGATTTTGCTGCTGACTATTCCTTTCAATGCATGCATTTTCCAATTGAATGGCATAAAAATGTGTCTTTGTTTGACAGCATTTCTTTGTTTAAAGCACAGGTTTAAACTGGTCCAAGGAACTAAAATGAAAAGTGAGAATATTTGGCTATTTTGCTCGAAACAGAAACAAACGAGAATTATGATAATGTTTTGTTTGTTTCGGAACAGAAATATGTATCAAAAAATAATGTTCACTGGTTGATACCAGTTTAATTTCTTTTTTTTTTTTAAAGTCTAAAAAAGCCTACAATGTCCTGATGAGGTTGACTTCCTGTGACGTTCACTGACTGAATGGAGAGAGTGGGTGGACCAGGGAGGACTGACTACCAACTACTGTTACAGCTCAAAAACAACAATAAGAGGTCAATATTGTAGTCTGTCATAAAGGAAGATGTTAGTTTAAGACACAATATCAATAAATATTTATTCATATTAACAATGTCAACATTGTCAACATACATTATCAACAGCTTGTCTCGTTAGACTACAATATTTCTTTGGTATTTCTGTGCAGAACCAACCAGCGAACTGTCATAAAATCTGTTTTAAAGCCCTGGTTTAATTTCACTGCAACAAAATCCGAGCTCAAAATATTTGGTGGTTTTTAGGTTGAAGGTTTAGGTTTAGGTTGAATACTTTTTACTTTTAAGTCTGGTTCTATAAATTTAAAAGAAGGAAAAAAATGTTAAATTATTTATAAAGAATAAAATAAATGAAAGAAATTCTCACAGATAGAGGACGCTCCATATTGAAGTAATCTCTAGTGTATTTCACTGGAGTCAGCATGAGCTCACAGTTTGTCAGCGTGAACCAGAGCAGAGTGGGAGTAGAAGGGGAGGTGAGGGGAGTAACCACACAGGTATGTTTTATTGATTAAGCACAGGATGTGAGATAGCCACACAACATGAGAATGAATAATACAGCGATGGTGGCGGCGAGGGCACGGGGCCGTGAGGTGGTGTTTCGTGGGGGTCACGGATGTGCTGAAGCAGCAGGGTGAAGTCGAGGGCCACAACATGAGTGCTGTGAGATGCCGCGGTCTGAGAAAGGTAATGGGGTCAAAGGTGACACACAGTTTGGTGTGATAGTGTCTTTCATTATCTCACACTCAGGGTTAATATTTTTTTGCAACTTTTGACATATTCCATATTTATTTATTTAAGTGGTGGGCAGCCTGGGCCAATAAAAGCCTTCTCTGCTGGCTTAAACATAGTCAGAAAAACAAATTTATTCATGAATATTTTTAAATAAAATTGTATTATTATTTATTTCATTTTTATATTCTAAATAAGTTGGATAAAAACTTGTTTATCCAATAATATTTATGCTGCGTGAGCCTTCAGAATCAAAAGTGACGCCTCTGGTTGCTGTAATTATAATCATAATAATAATAATACATTTTATTTAAAGGCACTTTTCCAAACGCTGAAGGTACAGTGTTTCAAAAAAATTACAATTATAAGTGAATGGACACAGCCTGTTCAGTTTACAGAGCTCAGACCCAGATCATCCCACCAGATTATGACCTCATGGCCTTCTAGCTGGCCCTACGTAGAAGGCAACACCCCGTGATTGGATAAGCTAGGGCTTAGGAGAAAGTCCAGCTGATCTCCTTGATTTTCTTCACATAAAAAAAATCTGAGCAACAGTATGAGGCAACTTTACACAATTTAACCCTCCCTGTGTCCACTGTCTCTGCTGAACGCTCATTCTCGGCATTAAAGCGTCTTAAAGCGTATGACAATAGTACAACCAGACAAATTCGGCTTTCAGCATTAGCCTCTGTGACCGTGGTGAAATCCTTGCTGATGGGTTTGAAACACAAAGATACATCATACATTGTTTTCGACAGAGCCACTAAAGTTGTTTTAGGATTCGCTAACGGATCTACGTTAGCGATACAAACATTTCATGAGGTTAAAGGACTTTGTTGATGTAAAGAACAATGCACATCTTTGTGACTGCACTCGTCTAATCTCCATAGGAACCTGAGCCTTAAGAATCATGTTTGTAAAACCTTCCGCCGTATGTTTTCACACTTACTAGTAAATGTAAAAATGTGCCGGTTCTTAGGATTTTTATGTCGGAATCAAAGCCTGGAACCCAGTGGGGACGAAGCAAATCGTTACCAGCAGGGTTAAATACTAAGAATTATTGATTCTAACGCACTGGGAATTGAGTGTTGCTTGATGAGCACATGTAAAGGGTGATACTGTATAATGTATATGTGTGGATTCTCAAGGCCTGGTAATTCTGGTGAGATCAGGAGAACAGCTGTGGCCCACAACATTCCCCCGTATTTGAGACCTAAAAAAAAAAAAAAAAATAAATAAAAATTTCTATGTGTATTGATATTATGTATCTTAGTGTAGATCCATTCAATTATCCAGTAAGGACTCTTCCAGTGTTTTCCCCAAAGCGTTCGAGATTTTGAAAGTTTAATCTACTCGGACGTGTTCCCGATCTTTCCATTTCCACTGCTCCATAAATAATTTCCACAGTTTTCTGAAGGTCACATCAGCCAGTGGTATTCAAGCCTCATTTTTGCCGCCAGAGTAGATGATTTTCTGTTTTGCACCTTGGACCACATTAGCAGAGCTGTTCCGTATGTTCAGTGTTGCTCCCCCTGTTGTTGCTGTTGCTATGAGTTTTTTTTTTTGAGTTTTTTTTTTTTTTTTTTTTCATTTGTTTGTTTGAATTAGTTCTTGCCCGTACTGTCGGCCCGTGGCTGAGAATTGTCATTTTCATTTATTGTTTTCATTTGTTCTCTCACGTTCCCACCACCGTGAAGCCATTTGAGACTGAACGTGTTCAAGGGCTGCGCAAATAAACTTGACTTATTTCTTAGGAAGAACATCTGAAGCTGAGACAAAAGTGCAAAGGTCCGAAGTTAACGTCTGGACAAAGCGTGGATCGGTAGAAGCGTTCTATAAAGTTAAGTATCTTTGAGATGAGAAAATGAGCTGTTCTGATGTTCTGATGTTCTGATGTTGGTCAGACAAATGGGGGAAATAAAGAAAAGAAAAACCAATGACAGTAACTATGGCCGTCCCTGTTTCTAAAATTAGAAATTGATTCTAACATAAAGACTGCAGCCAGCTGTGACCTTTCATATACGTGTAGGTAATAAATACTTCATAAAGTGAAACATTATTACATGATTGATGACGTGTGAGTCTCCGCGCAACCCATGCCCAGATGGCAACCAAGTCTAACTGGGACAAAATGTGCGACTGAACATTTCTGCAGCGACTGTGTGACTGCCACATTCTGAGGTGACGTTGTCGTCACAGACTCTGGAGACACAGCTCACAAGGAAGTGGAAGAGTTTGGTGTGAGTGAGCCACAAAGCAACACGTTTGTGGGAGAGAAAGTTTTCAAACCCGACCAGTACTTCAGAGAAAGGCAGTTATTCTTGACCTGAAAATTGTTTTAATTGCAGTCATTTCTGTAATTACGATAAAAGTGTGTTTATTTTGCACAGGAGTCCACGATGGAGGATGCAATATATAATTTCTGAAAGTACTTTAACCAATGTTATTTTTGTTTTGGTGAAAGTACAGAGGAAGCTTTTAGTGTTGGGACATTCAATTCATTCCTGTCCATTGAATGTTATTTTCACTTTATAAATTATAACCTTTCTGCCTAAAATGACTTCAGTTTACGCAGCTCATTTTATTTTTTTGGTTATAATATAACCACTGATTATTCAGGTGATGCTGGTTGACTTTCTATCTCCTTGAGCTTTTAAATGACGGACGAGAGCACAAAGTCCTACACCATTTTCAGTTAATCTGTTACTGCAATTCAGAGAAAATGAAATATACATTTATATATATATGATGTCATCATATATATGATGATATCATATATATGATGTTGTTTTATACTCTTGCAAATGTGAAATGTATATTTGTTTTGTTATCATGCTTGTTTTTTTATTCGCTGAATCCCATACACTGTCCTTGCCCTGTGATGAGGTTACGTTACGCGTGTGACTCGGTGTCTTGCTCCGTCCCTCAGTCCAATGACATGACACTGTCTTGCTCTGTGATTAACCACTGACCTGTCCCTGCCTCCCTGTCGCCCGATGTGCGCTGAGATTAGATGTATTGCTCGGTTGCTGACACGCAGAAGCCTCAAGTCCCAGTGTCAGACGTCAGCTGACCTTGATATTTACTCTCATAAAATGTTGGTATTTTTTTCAGATAAATGATGAGTTGATTTCATCAAAACACCAGGGGCAAAAGGGTCGACTGAGCCGACGAAGATGAGGAGAATTGTTTTCATTTTGGGGGTAAATGCTAGATGAACAAAGATGTAGATTGTGTAAAATATGTACATGAAGCAGAACTTTGAACCAGAATTTTTTGAGTTAAAGATGCTGAGGTTCTCTTTAGGAGAGACATGGATGGACAGGATCAGGAATGAGGTGATTAGAGGGACAACACAGACAGGAAGGTTTGAAGAAAAATGGTTTGGACATGTTCAGAGGAAGGACAGTGGAGACATTGGTAGAAGAATGATTCTAGAGATGGAGCTACCAGGTAGGATACAAAGAGGAGATTGATGGATGCAGTGAGGTAGGACATGGAGGTAATTGGACACAGAGGACCATTGAAACCATTAATGGCAACCCCTGAAAACAGAAGTAGATTTGTCTCGAACAGAGACACTATTTCAATGTTTCTGATTGTGGTTCCCGCCATAAAATTGCCTTTTCTGAACTGTTTTCAACAAACAAAATAGTTCCCTGGACGCTAAATATTGTTTCCTGTCTGCTGTTTAACAAGTGTATATGTCTCCGTGTGGTTTCTCTTAATTTCAACTCCACATCCCTTGACGTTGCGTTTAATTGTTTGTTGCTGGGTGAAAGGAAAATTTTGTTGCATGGGATTCTCAAAATATATTCACAGCCACACCCAGGTTTGTTTGTACTTTACCAAGGAAATACTGCAGTTTAACTAGACAGACTGTTGATAATGCATTACTACCCATCACGTACATTCAGTATTTCATGTTATAGATATATTGATATCGTGTCTGAAAAAATTTTTTCATATTGAAAAACTACAATATTTACCTCTTATTGTTGCCTTTGAGATCTGACTGTAGTTGGTAGTCATCCATATATACTTCTATAAATACAGTACTTCTCATTTGCTTATCATTTGGGGGCGGGGGCAGCAGTCTCAACAACTGCCACCCAAATCACATTGCACTGTGCTGTACCTTCCTGAAAGTGTTGATCCCAGTGGAAGTCCACTGCCCTAACTGGGATTCGAACTTGCCCAGTAGATGAACCGCAGACAACAACAAAGAGTCATTGCCTCTTGGCCATAGTGAAGTCCTCAGAACTAAATAAAACCGATATTGACTGGTTACCATTATTTTTAATGTTTCTGTACTGCAGTTAAAAAATTCTAATGTTTCAGGTTTATGTTCCAAGCAAAATGGCCCAAATTTCCATTTTTCATTTTTATTCCTTGACCCTGTTCAAAGCCCTGATTTAAAGACTATATAATGTTCAGACTTTAGATAAGTGAAGAACCCTAGGGATGACAGAGTGAGGGAAGTCAATGAGAGGTGAATTAGAATGTAGCAACAAGACAGATAGACTATAACTCTAGACTGTTAGAGTTAGAACTCTAGATGGGCAAACATTTAGACTCGTGGTCCACCGCTGGTCCTAAAATTGGACACAAAGGCTGAGTCCAGAGCACAAAGATGGATCATTCGTCGGAACCAAGACAAAAAAGACATGAATAAAACCTAAAAGCCTACATTTCTAATACCCTTTATGGCGCCATCTACTTGGGAAACGCAATATTGCAGGGGAAAGGCAGAAGTATAATGATGAAATAATTAAATAAATAAGTTGGACAACATAGGCGGGCCGCATTAAAAAGCTCAACGGTCCGTATCCGACCCCCGGGCCTTAGTTTATCCATGCCTGCATTGTTATAAGGTGGTGAGATACATTTAAAATGAAAAAGTGACCCAGAAATATCTCAAACACACAATACCCGTCTGGGTTTCTTTTTGGTGGTTTGTATCATGGACTAGTGCAGAGAACAAGAATGGATGTGATTGACACGTGCATTCTTTGACAAACATCAGTCACAGCTTGACAGCTGCCTGTCGTTCTCTCCTCCACCACAGCCACTGTCTATCAGTTCTATCACACAGGGCACCTGGAGAGTCTTTGAAAAGTCATAGAAATCAAACTGCAGAATAATAAAACCCGGTCACCTCACCCTGGAGGTCTGGGTGTGACCTGAACAGCACAATAATGATTTTGATCCCATCATAATGTCATCATCAGGGATTGGTCCATATCTGAACATCGTGTAATGATGATTGGAGCTCCTCCCCACAGACACCGATGTCTGTGTCACATTTGCTGCTTTTAGAATCAACAACATGCAGTGGTGTCTGAGTCCAGATCTCCTTCAATAAATACCAGACAATGTTGAAAAGCAGAGGGTAATAGAAAGTCACACGGAGGATCAATACGGGCTGACTCAGTCCCTGGTTTAACATCTCAAGTCCAATCAATATTCTTTCCCTGTCAGATAAATGATTCCACCCAGGTGGACATTTTTATTGTTTTTATTTGTCCTCTATAAACTTTTGCAGATTATTTAGAACGTTCTTTATCCCGATGTTTTGTTTTCTCTCTGATAACATGTTGTTATCTGGCCTGAAAAAACAAACCAAAAAAAAAAAAAAACTTCAGCCTAATCCTTCTGTTCTCTGCTTTTTTTTATAGGTCACTCTGATTGTAATCTGCATGGGGATTTGGTGACTTCTGAGCAATGATACGCACGTAGTATAATGACTGTGGTGGAAAGCTCAGGATGATTACCTTAGAGACTTCCTTCAGAGAGTGCAGTTCACTGCTGCATCATCAGGACTGTTATATATGAGGAAGTCTTACACCATGCACTTATGAAGCCATATTTCTACAACCTTGTTTTATTCTGAAGGATTAGAAAAATTCTAGTCAGTCGACACCATGTAATGTAATGTTTTTTTTGTTTTTTTTTTAAGAAAATAGATTAAGATTACATACGTCAAAATGGCACTCAGCATTATGGGAAACATCTTCCTGTAAAATGATTTAATGGATATATCATTTTTCAGAGGCAAATTCTGCACAAATTATAAATTTGCGCCTTAATGTTCCTTGAACTTTACTGAACTACTATAGTGAGCATAGCTGTGAAGGTGCTCAGTCATCTAGGTCAGGGATTCTCAACTGGTGGGTCCTGACCCAAAAGTGGGTCGCCGACCTGTTCTGAACGGGTCGTGAACAACTGTTCAAAAATTTGTTGAGCATGTGTTTTATTTTAGAAAATCTCTTATTCTGAAAAGCACACGTCAGACACGTGCAGACCCTTTGTACAGTCACCGTGGTAACTATCACAATGCAATGAGACAAGATGGCAAAGAGAAAATATGACCCGGCATATTTGAAAAGTGGATTTTTGTTTAGAGATGATGTCTAGGAGCAGAAACCTCAATGTGTTATATGTGGCGAAGTGTTTGCAATGGGAGCAGGAAATCATCAAAACCCAAGCATCATGACGACCACATGTGGGTCCCACAGTGAGACCAGTTGAGAACCACTTATCTAGATCATTTAATCCAAAAATGGTTACTTTGAGGGCAACTGGACATGGTAGGTTTCAAGGAAACAATTCAAAATGCTCTCAGAGAACTGAAGATGATCCCTCTTGGATGAGACATGAAGTGTCTGCGAGAAACCTATCATGTCCAGTTACCCTTGAAGTAACCATTTTTTGGACTACCACATTGAAGCGTCAAACAAAGACTAGTTCAGACTTTTGTGGAGCAAAAATGCACCAAAGTGTTAAAAGCCATGTTTTTGCCGTATTGAAATATTTATGTGCTCTCAGGGTTGTTTTATGTTTGGATGATATTTTTCTCTGACTGCCACTTCATTGTTGAGTGTTTTCTTTGTACAAAATGGACATTGATTGCTTGGTATTTTTTTTTCTGAGATCCTCGGATCTCCTGCTACTGTGGAGGCTGTGGACCGTGAAAAAGACCATTCTCTTACCCTGGCATTATTTCAATAAAAAGAGAAAAACTCCAGGGAGACATTGAGCGGTCAGAGGAGGCTCCAATGTCACAGGTTCTGGTCACTTAAAGTAGTGGGTACTGTAAAGCTGCAGAGCCACATATTGTTTCATGGTACTGTATAAATCTAATTGATGGCTGATTAGCTCAGTGCTACAACATATTTAATGACTCCAGCATGTCTCATCGCAGGGACTATATTTACAGTTTTACAACCCACTTCCTGGCAAATTTCCCTCATCACTCCTGTTTGTCATTCAGGACGTCAGATGTAATTAACAGCAGAATCGCACATTAAACCTCTCAGTGTCTCTCTTGAGGAAGGACGTGATGGCGTGCGCTGGTCTTCTACGCTTTGTCACCGTCTTCCTTAATGCTTAAAACCAGGATACAGTTTCACAGCGGTGAGTTTCCCGGCAGCCTACGGTCGGTACCGTGAAAGAAACCAGAGCAGGAACGGGTCGAAGTCGAGCCAGAACATTTAATGGAGACCATCGCAGGACACATGCACTTTTAGCACTTGACACAGTGCCCACTCTGCCCATTTATAGCTCGGAATTTTTTCGAGACACATACAAACCATAAAATAATTTAAAATCAAAACACTTAAAAAAATGGTTACGCTTTTTTTTTTTTTATATATATATATAGTACAGGTTCACAGAAGTTAGCTTTCAACACCGAGCAAACCATAGCGATCATCAGGTATTATTACACCGACACTGTGCTTGTTGATGGTTAGAGGAGAAAACAACTGTGAACGGAGTCACAGTGAGGACAAGCAGTGGGAGAAAGAGTCTGTTGAGCAGAGAGGGAGAAGGCGGAGGGGGAGGAGGTGGAGGATGAGTCTGTCTCTCCGTGACGAAAACTATCCAATTGTGCTGAAGGTCAGAGGAGTCAATGGTTAGGCGTAGAAGGTCTCCACTTTCACAGCCTGACAGAACATCGTCATGGAGAAGACCAGGCCCAGAATCTGCACAGGCAGGAGAGAAAAGTTTGGGTGTGAAGGACAGCAAGATATTTCAGTTATTTTACTATAATCTTCTGTTTTGGGTTATTTTGAACTCAAACCACATTAAACCAATTATGCAAACTGGTTCATCAAAGAAGTTGGACTTGGGTTCAGAAGGCTGCAGGTTCTAATCCACCAGCTGTCAGGTTGCCACTGAAGTGCTATGAGCATAGCACCATCCAGGCCCACAAAACTCACCACCCACAGGGAGGCTCACATTATGGAGCAGTCTGATTTGGGTGGCAGTTGAGGAGACTTCCCCTGCAACCGGGCAACGGATACGAGTTGAAGATGATGGTTCATCAAAAGGGAACATCTGGACTCCTGTATTTCACAAGTGCAGATACAATATATACCAGACATGGGCAAACTAAGGTCTGGGGGCCAGATGTGGCCCAGTGAGTTTTGTAATCCAGGCCAAAAAATAAAATAGATCTTGTAGAGAAGGCATAACATAATTTGGGTTAAATGTGTGATAAAACAATCAGTATCTTCTTTTGCACAGGTGACAATCTCTGGTGACCAAATCTGACCTGCAGTGTAATTTAATCTGGCCTGCGAGGTAAAATCAAATGTGTACTAGAGTCGGCCAATCAGTATGTAGACCTTATATACTGTCAGAAATGTTTATATAAATAATGCATGTTTTTTTTGTTCTAGTGCAGACATTTTGTTCTGTAGAGAAAGATTTACATTAAAATGATCCAGAAAGACTACGAAGAGACAGAATAAGAAACAAATATCACTGATGTGGTAATTATTTCTAATGTAATTGATAACATCTAGATTTGGCTGTTCCAGATTCAATGTTTCCATAAGGAAAAAATATATTTAATATCTAGAAAGAAGGGAAAAAAATGCACGTTTACAGCTAATTTCTCAATATATTGTGTTTCGCCCGTGATTTAATTCCAGTTTTTAATTCTGGCCCACGGTGAAATAGAGTTTGACACCACTGGACTATTGTATACGTCAATGTGTTCAGTAATTCATAGAGGCCAAAATCATTATCAAGTTTATTCTCATTCGGAAGGATATCAGGTGGAAAACCACAGAAGTGAAAATCCAATAAGTACATGATGTGAGAACAGAACAGGGAGTAAAATCGGGAAAAAAAAGATCGTAACAGTAAAAAAGCGAGTTTGGGAAAAACACAAAGACGTCCTGATGTTATATTGAACACAAACCCTTGAAGATGGAAGACCTAAACTCAGATTCCTAAGCCCAGGAGGAAACGTAGTTTTGGGGTGTGTTTTATTTCATGAATCACATAAAGATTTTTTTTTTTAATGAGTTAAACTGTCGAAGACAAAGAAGGAGGACATGCAGACGAGCAGATCCGAGTCCATCAGGTCCATAAGTTGGTTGAATAGCTGAGCTAATGAGCTAATTTTGTAATTAGGGGTTGACAAATGAAACGAGGGAAAAAACCAATGAGTCACAACTCCACAGGAAAGACGTCCATCTGATGGACTATTAGGAGTGCAGTGATGTGGTCCACAGGTGTCTTTCTGTCCACATCTTTCATTCATTCACCACCCAGGACACATGGATTAGAGGTCGTTCAAAGAACCTCTGTATTTTTTTAAATTGTTGTCCGAGGTAAAATTATTTCAGTCTTTCTGATTCCCTGTTTATTGATTTGATTTATTTATATTTTTATTCATAAATTGTATTAATTTTTATTAATTATCTTAGAAAATAAATAGCCTATAAGTGAAGGAGGCAGACTTGGGTCCACAAGGCTTTAGGTTCTAATCCACCAGCTGCCAGGTTTCAGCTCAGGTCCTGCCACATAAAACCCACATAACTTCCAGTGAGCTGGAAGGTCCACAGTAAGGTGTAGTGTGATTTGGTTGACTGCCCATGAGATCTTGCAACGTATAAGAGGATTGAGATGAATGAATGAAAATCACCAAGAAAGTATTGATGACTAATACGGTCCTCATTTTTCTGTTATAAATCTGGATTAAAAAGGCCGTATAAATTACACTTTCAAATTAAAATGTAGCTTTGTGAAATGTAATGGGAGTTATTTTGTGGTCACTACGACCAGATCTTTACCTTGAAACTTTAACCTTTTTTTTCATTTCATCAATCTGTCCATACCTTTACAAACGTTCTACATATGTATTCTGTTTCTGTTTCTAATTTTCTCCTTCTCTTTTCAGCTTGTCCCATTTTCAAGGGTTGCCACAGTGAGTCAACAATTTCTCTAACTCCAACTACCTCCATGTCCTCCCTCACTGCATCCATCAATCTCCTCTTTGTCTCCTACCTGGTAGCTCCATCTCTTCTTCATCATTCTTCTACCAATGTATCCACTGTCCCTCCTCTGAACATGTCCAAACCATCTCAATCTGTCTTCTCTAGTTTTTTTCTCCAAACCTTCCTGTCTGTGTTGTCTCTCTAATCACCTCATTCCTGATCCTGTCCATCCTTTTCTCTCCTAAAGAGAATCCCATGACCTCCAATAATCTCCTCTTCAGGGTCTGTTTCTCCTGATCTCCATTCAAAACAACAAGATTGTTCTAATCTTCTTGATGATTAAATGATTTGAATGGAATTTCACACTGAGGTTAATGGAACAAAGACGCTTCCAAAAAACAGTGCTGTTCCTGTTCTGGTCTACAGTCTGAGTCCATGTCACTGCACCACTCGTCTCCTACATTTCACCCAGGCTTTGGCCCCTTTTCCATCTCTGTTTCTCTGGTGAACGTAGGATGTTAGTGAGAGAAATGGAACAACTGTGAAAAACAAAATCTCCACAAGGTCAGTGTTTCGACCTGCAGGAGAAACGAAAACTATTTTCTTATGAGATAAATATTTAATTGTCTTTGCCTCAACATCAGTCCTGGCTTCTATAAGCCTCTGCGTTTTCTAACTGCCTCCAACATCACCGACGTTTGAGACACGTGTGGCAGTGATTACATCTTCCTTCAGGTTTTTTTTTATTGTCTTAGATGAAGGATTTTTCAGTCGGTGAAAGAGAATCTTAACTCATGACAAAAAAAAAAAAGAGTCTGCATCATCCACAGGAGCCTGAGGTGATTGATGTTTCTGAGATGTATTGTTAGATTGTGGAAACACATCACGTTCGCCCCTGACTGCACAGCAAATAAAAACCACACTATGTGGTCCTCAGTGATGACACACGTGGTTTATGGAGGCCCCCGCTGCCTGCTTTACTCCCACACTTTGCCCACAGGACACTGTAAGACTCAGTTTTATCTGTAACAAAGTAAGAGCTCCTGAGTGTGAGGATGTGGAGACATCACATTCAGGGAAACTGACTGCTGGAATTAGACAGAAAAATCATCTTTATTCCCGCTCTGACTGAGAAATCTCAGTAGCCTTCAAGATCACCATGAATTATTCGGTGTGACACTGATGGAATGAACTCGGCTGCAGCGTCCAATAACAGCTATGCAGAACGTGCAACTCTGACAATTTTTAAATCAAAGGCTTCAACTGTACGAGATTCAGAGAGGGAAGGGATTTGATGTCACAGCCACTAACAGAGAATTGGTCTAAATGTGGAAGATTTAATACAAGGAAAACAAACAGATATGCAATTAAAAATGATGAGGTGAAATGTTGAAATAATTAGTAAATATGATTATATTAGTCCTTCCTAGAAGCCTGGGTAATGTAGAATTCTCTGTCTTACATGTCTGTCAGTTCTGTCTGTCTCTCCTGGGTTAATAAGATGATGTCGTTCACCTGCGTGCTGTGATTCTCCCTTAATCAGCCTCACTGCTCTCACCTGGGTATAAATACCTCCCTCTTCCACATTCGCTTTATTGCTTCAATGTGTTTCATGGCTTCTGCTGGTCTTTTGTCATTGTCTATGAAAAAAAATTCCCAGTCTGTTCCCCAGTGCTTCCCATTGTGCTTCTCCTTCTTTTCTTTTTTTTTTTTTTTACCCCTTTATGTTTCTCACTTCCCTCAGTTACAAGTCAGGATTTTTTTTTTTCTTCTGGGATTTTGTGCATGATTTGATTACTGGAGTTCCCTCTGACATCAACCAGAAACTGATGAAGTGAATGAGGAATGAAACGTCTCTCGAATCCAAGAGGAAGTCGATTGGAGAATCTTCACAGACATGATTTGAGTTTGGACCTCTGCACCAGATCCGAGTCTTCGTGAGCGCTGCCTGCTTCCATCTTCTCATTGTACGTAACAAATCTACTCATTTATCTTTTTACTTAATGTTTTTGTCATCAATTATATCAAAACAATGACTTTGTGCCTTTTTTTTTTAAGTTATCGGGATTCAATTTGTACACATTTCTGATGCACTTTATATATAATGGGCTGTGTAGGAGTTAACGCTGTGTTTGCAAGCAGAAAGATAAGAGTCCTGGGTTCGATTCCCAGCGGAATCACAAGATTTTTTTTTTTATTTTATTTCCCAGTCTGATCATTTCTATTTGCAAAATGTTTAATTACCTGAGTTAGAGCTGTGCATAGAGCAAAGATCCAAAGAGCCACCAGGTTCTCACTGAGCCAGTCCTTCACCCGCTCGTAGCATGGCTGCAAAGACACAGACAATTCAGTTCAATGGACTTTTATTCTTAGATAAAACTAATAATGAATTAACTATTAATATTTCAAAAATACAAACCAAAAAGTCAGTTATTTGAGCAGTATTTGCTTTGTTTTCCAATATCTTACATAATAACAAAAAACCCCTTGTGAAACTCAAGGCTGTGTCGGCCCCATCAGGCAGAATTCACAACAGAGATAATGATCATTGAGAGGTGAAAAGGGAATGATGGGTCAAACAATCAAGTATGTAATTAAATTTGATGAACGCTGGAGGATAAGGAGAATCACTCAAACACAGTGGGGCTGATGTGAGGAGTCACCTTGAGGAGATGCATTTAACATCCGTTACTTAAAATGTTCAGTGTTTGGAGAAACATTCAGTCTTTACTCCAGGAGGGGAATTTTTTTTTTTTTTCAAACCAGTCTGCAGTTTGGATTACATTATTCAGTTGTGTAGACCTGCCGTCATTCCTGTCTGTAAAATATATGTATTTTTAAAAATTGCATGTAAATCAGAGTCAGGGCCAGGGAAGGAAAATACACTCTGCATTTCACCCCTGCTTCAGGCCAAAAAAAATATATATTTTCCTTTACCTGAGGTGAAATAAATCAGGTTAGGATCAATATCAGCACAGTCTGGCCAGAATTTACACACTGCCTCAATGAGGTTTGTCAAACTGCAGCCCAGCAGCAGCCTTTCTACAGCACATATGGGCAAAATGTGAATCATTTCACATTGTCCATTGTGATTGGCTGAGGGCTGTATGGAAAAAAGGCAGTTCCAATATACCTGTCTATAAAAATCTTTAACTCTGGAATGTTCAAAAATATTTCTGAAAATGTGTTTTTGTTTATTTTTATTTTATTTATTAAATGAAGTAAACACAGTGGTGAAAAATGTCCCTGCATTGATATAGCAGAGTAGGATTTGGCAGTGACGCCTCTAATGTCAGAGGATCAAAACTGAACATGAGTAATAGAACAAATAATATTATAAATATAATTAATATTTGTAAATATAAACATACACATGCATTTAAGTTAGTGATCATGTAAAATATTTCTAATACATTTATATCCCAATCCCCACGTAACTTCAAGTGTTCCCACCACCAACACTAAGACTAACAGTATGGTAGAGTGTGATTTGGGTGGCAGTGGTGAAGACTGCTGCCTCTGAGACCCAGTGATGGATAAGAAGATGATGGTGATTGAATGAGTAAAATTATATTCCATTATCTACTGTCTAGGTCAGGCATCGACAAACTAAGGCCTGGGGGCCAGATGGGGCCCGCTCAGCCTAGTAATTCGACCCACTATTTTTTTTTTTTTCAAAATTGTAATTGGGTTGTTTTGAAGTAACATTTGTTTTCATGCAATACATGCATTTTACTTATAGATTGCGTAAAGAGGCAAAAGACATTTTTTTTCATTTATGACCTTTGCCTATAACTTTGCTCACTTGAACCTGGCATCAATTTGCCGCTGACTCTGCCTCCGTGTCCAATTTTAGGACTAATTGTGGCCCCTGGGTGAAGAACATTTTCCATGCCTGGTTTAGTTGAACATGTGTTTATTTATTTATTTTTTTTACACATATCATAATCATTGTGGCACACAAGCTGAGAGACGGGCAGTTCTCCAGTCCAACTCAGAGCAACCTACAGATTCATCCTGTTTTTTACCCATCTATAATAACATGTAGTAAATATGTGGTTTTATGAAAAGAAAAAAAAAACACTCCTGGTTCAACCATCATTGCTGCAATAGTTGTGAATTGTTCTATTTTTATCCTAACTGGATTTGGACACTAGGAGGCACTGTACTAGGAAAGAAATCTGCACAAAATGACAAGACAATCTTACAGATAATGTTTCTCTTGGCTGCTCGAAATAATATTTTTACGTACGTTTGTTGCATACTATATTTAAAATAACAAATATTCAGCTGACAGATAGTTTGACCTTATGTTATGAGCTCATATATCATCAACAGCATCACATCACTGTCACATTCCCAACAGTTTAATGACCACACGTAGATGTTTGTCTCATCAACACACACACGCACGCACACACACACACAGACACACAGCTCTATTTACAGAGACTGAAAGATTAATGTGTGTTTACATTTCACAAAAACAGGGACTTTATTTAATATTTCCCAGATCTTGAAGTCAAGAACACTCAGCTGCCAACATCAAACGTCCTCCTTCATCTTCCAGCAGCCTTCATTCCATCTCTGTTGTTTATGATGAAGATTAAAATAGATATATTTACAGGTCAGCAGAAACCATCCACCTCGACAAACACAGTCTGAACTTTTCATTACCCTCTGCTGCTCTTTGATTTCCGTGTGGTCAACGGGGAAATCTCTGCAGTTGTTCATTATGTCATAACTGTGGAAGTAATAACTGCCAGTTTGTCACTGCAGTCATGAAGGGAATTAAGTTGCATTGACGTGCCAACGAAAAATCAATTAGTACATTGCAGTTCTTCAGTGCACTGCAGGTTTTCATATTTTTTGTATTATTTTTTAAAATAATTTTATTACTTGCTGCAAAATTTTAAGCTTAATAAATTTGAATAAAAAAATTACAAAGCTAATGGATACATATAGGGTATTGCAAAACATAACCGCTACATAGAGTTAAATAAGATTTGTGTAAATTTTGTCTTAATGCCATATTTCCCGCCCAAAGAAGCTTCCTAAAGGGTTAATACAAATCTAAGTAATATGATAAAGATCACATCTACACTTCGCACTTTTGCACCAAATGTGCCAATTTACGGCAGTCTTGGAATAGAACCCCTGCAGTAGATTTACCTGCCTTCAAAAACGCCCTAATCATAATGACAATCAGGCGTGTGCAAACTAAGGCCTGGGGGCTGGAGGCGGTCCCTTCTGCTTTGTAGTCCTGGTCACCAAACCTCCCCTTTATTATAATGTGATTATACTTTTGCCTGTTTCTTGCAATGCCAACGTTCTCTCTATAGATGGCACAGTGAAGGCCTATTACATTTTAGCTCTTTTTCCTTTACGCATGACTTTTACATATTACCGTATTTTCACGATCATAAGGTGCACCGTACTAAAAGGCGTAGTCTCAGTTATGTTTACCATTACTATATTTAACACACACATAAGGCATCTGATCATAGGGTTAGGGTTTCATATACAATTCATGCCCACACTTCCCCCTTTAACGTTCTCATGGTGTCCTCTACTACGTACACCTTACAACAACACACAAGCATACCAGTGTGCATATTTAAAAATATAGCAGGAGCAAAACAACGCTCACACTTCCCCCTTTAACATTCTCATGTTCTTTACTACGTCCGCCTTACAACAACAACAACACACGCAGGGCGCACAGCATATTTTGATGGAAAATCTAAGACTTTTTTTCGCCTGTATCTTTTTTAGGACCAATTGGGCTTAAACAAGTTTTTCCATGCCCGATCTAAAAAGTAAAATTTGTTCTTTATCTGCTTCTATGCCACTGGGCTGTGGGGGCAGCTGTCTCCATGACCACCACCCAAATCACACTGCACCATACTGGGAGCCTTCCTGTGGGTGGTGAGTCCACTGGAAGTTATGTTGGTTGGAACAGGGTTATGCTCAGAGTACTGCGGTGGCAACCTGACAGCCGGTGCATTCTAACCTGTAGACTTGCAGACCCTTGTCCATTTCCTTAACCGCTTGGCCACCACTGCTGCCTTGTTATTAATTTAATACGATGAAATTGTAATTAAACATTCGTGTGCAGTTGCAGAGAAATGGACCTGCTAAACAGACCTGTTTTTCCAGCTGCTGCCCCCAGACTGTCAAGAAAAAAAAGAAAAAAAAAAAAAACGTGGACGTTCAATATGTTGTGCACACTTCAGAAATATTGTTTTGCACACAGAATTAAAAACATCCATCAACTTGTTGTCTGCGGCTGAATAAACCGTTCGCCCCCTCTGTACAGGTGACATCTGGCTCTTTGATGTGATTTCTGAATATCCCCATTTAGTCACAACAACTTAATAACAGCAGGAGCTCAGCGGAAATCAACGCTATTATGGTTCATCATCTTCTCTCATTGAGATGCACAGTCAATGCTTCAGCCCAGCTGGATAACAGATGTACGGCTGTTGTGTTAAGTGGACGGGAAGTGGTCCTTTTAGCCCGCGGTGTGTTTGTTAACACTGAAACTTTTCATTTTGAGCACGACTGCAATCGTATGCTGAATTGTTTCTCGCACGTATCAAGCGCCGCAGTGAAAGTCACCTCACTCAGCGTTGGTTTGCAGATTATCTGATGAAAATTAAGAAACAGAAGTTGAAGACAGAGCTGAGGTCACAGGATGAAACACAGAACTTCATGTTTTATTCATGACAGACAATTGTGTATTTCTTCATTATTGAAAGCCCTGTATTTATATGTATAGTTAAATGCACAGCTGCCTGCTTGTCAGTGGCAGGGACACGGATAGAGACAAACAACCGTTCACACCCGCATTCATATCAGTTAAGAATGTCCAATCAACCTGATCGACCACACACAGGGAGGACATGTCAACCCCCAACAGAAAACAACAGAGACCAAACCGGCGAAGCAGCCATGTGTTCTAACAGCATTGGACTCCATGCGGAACATTTGCTGATAAAAGTGGAGATAAATCAGTTGACACACCTCCTCACTGACAGACAGTGATGTTTAACTCTGACTTGTTGCCAACAAAACAGCACATTCTCACTAAAACTGAATTATTTGGGTGTAGAATTATACCTTTTACTGACACTTTCATTTTTAATGGTTAAAGCTCTTGTCAAACAGTTCATTTTCTCAACACTCACTCGTATGTATCATGTCTTTTACCATGTTTTTCCTGAAATTGAAAGTTAAATATAATGCATCAATATTATAGAAACCTATAATCTCTTATTTTGATATTTACTGATAAAAATAATGAAGTGTAAAGTAACTCGGCCCCCGGTCGATGTGAGGACATTCAGAAGAAATGAAATGTTGGTTCCAACAGTCAGGATTCTTTGTTTATTCTTTTCTTTAAAGTGACTTTTCTTGGAAAAATCTTTTTTTTTTACTTTTTCTGGAAATTTTTCATTACTTTGCGACTCTTTTTTTTTCTCAGAAATTGTTCTGGTCAGGTTCTTCTTCCACTCCCTGACTTCACCAACTACTCGTTGCCTGTCAATCTCTCACTCTCTCAGTCCAGTGTGATTCATATTTATTCTGCCAGTGTCATGTCTCTTTTCCCCTGTTTGTTTTGCTAAAAACCAGGAAATCCGAGTAGAATCACTGAGAAAAGAAATACTTCTCAGTACCGTATGCACAGAGAATAACAGTAATCTGCCCAGAATTAGACTTCACACCGATGGGGATACCATTAGAGGATATTAGTGTGAATTATATTCCAGTTTCCCAAGTGGATTACATTTTTTTCCCCCAACAAAAGCAGAGAATGGGCCTTGAGACGTGAAGTTCAATTTAACAGCACTTTACCAAAACCACAGGAGGAATTTTCTTCAGATATAAATGCGCAGTTACCCTCAGTCATGTATTGTTGCACTTTGTAGATCCCAGAGGCGTGAACAACCACAGATAAGACGGTGCAGTCGGACTGAATAAAAGGAGGACATGGTCTAAACTTGCACTCGCAGTGATCCCACAGGACACGTCGCATTGAGGAGGAGAATAAATTTCCTACACAAGCCGAGGACTTGTGGATAAATCTGAAGATAAATCAGTTGACACACTTCCTCACAGCCAATAGGTGTCCCTGTCAGGAAGACTGAATCAGGGGGCAGCTATCGCACTTTTCAGTATTAGAAAGGTGTGGTCTACTGTGTCAAAGTCTGCCGAGAAACCCCTGCAGGATTTGATGCATCAGCTGCCTAGAATGTGTCGTTACTCAAGACGACTGATCCTGTCAGGGGGAGCTGAGCCTGTGAAACCAGAGTGGAATGTTCAAAGACCATGCTGTGAGGAAGGCAACGTTTTTCTCTGGGATATGAAGCAGAAAAGAGAATTCCGAAGATGAATCTTCTGGTTACACAACACTGCGTTCCCGTGGTTAATGGAGCAGCAGATATTTTGTCTCCGGAACAAAGTAAATGTCACAGTAAATTTCTAACACCATAAGTTTAATTAAATATCTGCGAGAATTATGAGATTACACGGATTTACAACAGTATTTCATTACAATTTTACAGCGTTCTGTTGTAAATGATGCTCGGTTTTCAAGGATAATGAACAGGCTACAAATTGATGGCTTTTTTTTCTTCTTTTTTGTCTAAAATGTGTAATATGGTGCTATAATCTCACTTAAACCCCCTACAACTAAACAAGAACATCGTCCTCAACCGCCATCTACTTTATGCAAGATTCATCAATTAGCCTGATCCCCTTCACATGCAGCATCCACTGTTACACACTCAGGATGACAAACGCAAACACAATCCTCCTCCTTCTCTGACTGATGCAAACCACTGCACAACAGTTTCAGCCTCTTCACCGTGGCCACGTGACGTGAACCTCATTTACACAAATCTCTAATGAAATTCAACTTGATTTCTGAGGCTGTTCAAGAAGAACACAGCTTGTTAGATTCAACCCGACAACTTTAGAAGTGAAAATTGACGATATATTTATAAGCCTGTCAAAGACGTTGGCCATGTTTTATCGATTAAAGCAAAAAATAGCAGCAGTCGGCAGTTAGTTTCTAAGTCTGGATTTATATCATGGTTCTCACAACAGGATCTGAGGAGAGGTGTGAGGTTTTTATCAGCAATGCAGCGAGAGGAGAAGCAGAGGCAGCATTTTCTGCCACCCAAATCACACTGCTCCATATTGTGAGCCTTCCTGTGGGTGGTGCTACCTGGCAGCAGGGAGTAGGACCTGACTTGCAGACCCAAGTCCGCCTCCGTTACCTGTAGGCCACCACTCACGCCACTTGTCCACATTTTGTAATTTATTCATAAAGGCAGTGTATATTATATAGGCAAACTGACAATATAACGGCCACTGGAAGAGCTTCAACTGTGTTCTATCTTTGTACTTGTTTTATTTTGTTGTATTGTATGTTCTGGTCACATCCATTACACTGTCCGTCCAGGGAGTGGATCCCTGTCCTATGGTTCTCCCTAAGGTTTCTACCAGTTTTCTTTTCCCTGTTAAAGGGATTTTTTTCCCTCTGTAGTTTTCCCTTCCCCTGGCTGAGGGTCTAAGGACAGAGGACGTTACCAACCCTGAAAAAAACTCTTTCTCTACACACAACACAATTCAATAACTCTATTGAATGATGTTGTTGCAGACTTCTGGTCAGGCCGAACATAGTCTTTGGTTTCCTTACCGCTGTCCACCATGTCCCTGGATTGTCCAGTCCACAGTTGTCGCTGTACTCCAGGCAGCAGGAGTCTGGAACTCTGGTGGCGTTATAAACTTCAAACCAGTCTGTGAGGTTGGTGACTCCACAGCAGCGGAACTGCAGCAGAGAGAAGACAAAGAGTGAAACCCCCAGTGGACGGAAAATCCATTACAGCACAAATTATTTCTCTTTTTTTTTTGAGCCAATGTTATTCATATGTTGGGGGAAGCTTTTGTCCAGTGGTCTGTCCACCTGCCTCACGGACCTGGTATGATTTCCTAACTGATCTGCTCTCTTTCTATCTGTATCTCTCCCCCTCTGTGATTAGTATAGATTCTTTATAAAGGATCATGACTCTTCCCACAGTTCCATTCATCAGTGTTCTCCATGAAAAGATTAAGTTCCCCCTGAGGTTCTGTGCATTCGACAGACTTTAATTCCGCACAGGAACAATGCTGCCTTCTCCTCTCCCTGCACAGCTCCGTGAACAGCATCAGGAATGCCCTGATTTAGAGCAGATCTTAAACAAAGCCCCTCGTCTGTAATTTATCACAAACTACAGCAGAATTCCAACAAGGATGTGATGTAGCCTGTAGTTTTAAATGAACGTGAAGCCCGGGACTTTGAGGTCGTAAATATTCAAATGTAATCTCCTAAAAAAATTTACAGCCAAGTGTTGTGTGTGTGTGACCCGCATTGATTTATTGGATAAGCATCTGCCATCTTTTGGGACATTTTACTGCATCCTCTAATCTACGAAGGCTCTCATGGAATCTCATTCATTAACACATTACTGTTGGATTGACAGGAGGACGAATCCAAGACCTGAAATCCAGGCAAGAAGATCTCTCCTCTCTCCAAAAAGACTTTAGTGTCAGCAACTGGACTTCTTCTTGGAGTTTTATTGGTTTTATAAACGTCCTCAGTTGAGGACGGTTTATTCCTCAACTGAGGAACTTCATCACTTTCTGGTTGAGGAAACTCTACTTGTTCTACTCCTCTAGACCAGTGGTGTCCAACCACTGGGTCGGGGACTGGTACCGGTCAGTTGGTGAACTGGTGCCGGGTCACAGAGAAATAATGTTTCCTTTTGGCCCCATCTGGTTATTACTTCCACTTGATCCATACCCATATCAACAAAATTCCATCATCAATCATCACACTTTTTCTAAATTCTTCTACTTTCTTCTTTCTCTTCTTATATTTTTTAATGATAAAAATGCTTTAGTTGGTCATTAAAAACCAACTAAAATATTTAGAATGTGTTTTTTTTATGCAGCCATGTAGCCCTTATTAAATGACCTCAGTTTATTTCAGTTCTACACCTGCTTCACAAAATTTAGCTGCGATTCTATTAATATTTTTCCATGACATTAGGTCCAGTAAGCAGGGAGGTTTAACACATAATTTTTAAAACAGAATCTTAAAAATCTGCTTTATCAGGTTCACAATTAATTAACCATTGAACCAGTGTTTTCAGTATTGCTTAGTACATTCCAGTTTGCATATGTTAATGGCCTTCAAAACAAATGTGAAAACTCTTTTTGATAAACGTGGTCAAAATAATTGATAAAGTTAAAGATTTTGGCCTTGATTTAAGACTAACCAGTGAAGGCCAAAGAGTGAGTGTGATGTTTCTAGATTGTTTTGTCTATCTGCAGTAATCACACATGAACTCTACACCCACTTGAAGCAGTTCTATAATGAGAACACTTAAAACTCTGCCTTTATTTTAAGTAACCGCAGTGTGCTAAAACCTTGGCAACTTCAAAAGCAGGATCGTCACAATAAATAATGCAGTCGGCGCATCATGTATCTTCGCTTGTGATAATGTATTTGGGAAGACGTGGCTTGCTAAATGGCACCAGAGTTAATTATTAATGGGCGGTGATGTCTTTAAAAGCATCACCTCAGTAAAGTGGACCTGTCAGGTGTATTAAATAGCCCGTAATCTTTCAGACATTAAACAAACTTACATCAGTTTGCACTATCATCCAGGCGTTGGTCAAACCCACGTTGCCCTCAGTGCCAAACAGCTGCAGACCCTTCTTCAGATCCTGCTGGGCGTAGTGATCAATCTGAGAGAAGAGGAGAAAGAGAGACATTGTGTTTAACTTAGGGATATAAGGAGACCTGACTTCACCCAATAGTCAGAAGACAACAGGTATTTAAAGTGTGTTGTTAGGTAAACTTGCCAGATTGGGGGGCGGGGCTTCATTGCTATTGCAGCTTAATTTAAATTCACCATTGAATTGAACAAACACAAACCCTTCAGTTCTGACTCAGCTCAACTGTGATAACGTAAAAACAAAGTCTACTGTTTACACTGCAGGTCGTGTTTTTGTTTGTTTACATGTCTGTATCTTCTACTCTGACTCCAACTACCTCCATGTCCTCCCTCACTGCATCCATCAATCTCCTCTTTGTCTCCTACCTAATAGCTCCATCTCTAGGATCATTTTTCTACTGTCCCTCCTTTGAACATGTCCAAACCTTCTCAATCTGTCTTCTCTAGCTTTTTCTCCAAACCTTCCTGTCTGTGTTGTCCCTCTAATCACCTCATTCCTGATCCTGTCCATCCTTGTCTCTCCTAAAGAGAATCTCAGCATCTTTTACTCCTCCACCTCCACCTCTGTCTCCTGTCTTCTACCTATTCCTAGTGTCTCTAATCCATCCATCATGGCTGGTCTCATCAGTGTCCTGTAAACCTTTCCCTTCACCTTAGCTGACTCTTCTATCACAGATCACTCCTGCACCTGTGTGTGAAGCATTTATTATTGTATTGTAAAGAAAATGCTTCATATATTTATATAATAAATGCATAGATATATGTGTATATATGTATATGTGTGTATGTATATATACTGTATATATATATGTATATGTATATATACATATATGTATGTATATATATGTATATATATATATATGTGTGTGTGTGTGTGTAAATGTATTTCTTTACATACAGTGCAGCAGATATTATAGGTATGGGTATTATATATTTATAGGTAGAATATAACAAATATTACTCACTAAAAGGATATTTTATCACGTGGGTTATTTCCATACCAGAAAAGGAGAGAGAGAAAGAAGGAGAGACTGTGTGCCGATGCTTATGTACCGGTTATATTTCCTCAAGTGCTCTCATGGCAGCAGGACTAATAAATTGAGGTCAACAGTTGGAGACAATGCACTTTCTGTGAACTTGAATGGAACTGATTTTGCTTTCCGCAAAACCAATGTGTCGTGTAAGGGAGGCCTGCTGAGCTGTAATTCAATAAACGGGCCAAAAGCGGCTCTACCTGGATTTAACATACAAGCTCTGGTGCAGGAAAGTCCTAAACAAACAAGATAAACGCATTTACACAAAATCAGCTCCTGCAGAAAGCCGTTAATGGTGGATGTGACGGCGGCGAGATAAGAAGCTCAAATACAGCGAAGCCAACGTAGTTACTGAAAACCAACTCCTAACTCTAATTTAAAAATGAAATTACAGCTGTCACAGCTGTCAAACACACACACACACACACACACACACACACACACACACACACACACACACACAGATGTGAAAAACTTTCACCCAAACGTGCACCTCGGAGCCAGACTCTCTTTGCAGACTGCGATGTCATCACACGTCAATGACATTGATTCTTTCTGACCTTGCTTTCTTCTACTTACAGTTCAGACTTTTAGCCTTGATGCTGTTGTAGACAGAGAACAACTTGCAGAACAAAGTCTTTGTCTTTACCGAAAGGACACAAACTCAAAGAATATAAATTTTGACAGTAAAGTATAAAAAATCTTATATTTATTATAGCCTAGACAGATTGACTGTGTTGACACAGTGCAGAAGAGGTTTTCAGAGAAATATTTTGTACTTGATTGTGTAAAAAAACTCTGAACTGACCTTGAGTAGTTGTTACCAATAACCGACATTGACTTTAGAAACAAATCTGGACTGCAGGCAGGTCAGCGGACTTAAACTCTGTTTTTATTGTGTCCATGTTTTTGACCTTAGAATGAGGTCTTGTGTTTCCTCCTGAAACATCAGAGTTACTATTCAATGTTGGCAACTACTTTAATGAAATCCTCTAATCAATGTTCTATAGCTGTGAATTCATATCCATCACTAAATACTGTTGAGCCCCAAGATACAAGTTTAATCCGTTCTGCAACAGCATTTTATGTAGATTCATTGCATTGTTTTGCATTAGGTTACAAATCAGTCAACAGTGGTGGCCTAGTGGTTAAGGAGACGGACTTAGGTCTCAAGGCTTCAGGTTCTAATCCACCAGCTGACAGGTTGCTGCTCTGAGCATAGAACCGTCCCGACCTACATCACTTCCAGTAGGTTCACCACTTGCAGAAAAGCAAACAGTATGGAGCAGTGTGATTTGGGTGGCAGTTGTGGAGCCCCTGCGACCCAGCAACAGATAAGCAGATGAAGATGAACGTTTGAATCCACCAGTCCATCTGCCTGGTTGCCACTCAGTTGCTCTGATCGTAGCACCTTCCCACCTGACTTCTTGTGGGCTCACCTCCAACAACCCTACGGTGCAATGTGATTTAGGCTGTGACCCATCAACAAACAAGAAGAAGAAGAATGAAGATGTTTTGAAAAATGGTAAAATAACAAAGTGAGGAACAGCGAGCGAGTGTCGGGCGGAAAAATGGTTTCACCTTGTACCTAAATGTTCAGTTGATGTATCGTGAGTCAATGTTGCTTTCTCATTACTCAATATCTAGGCTCTCCACTGTACATTGTGTCCTTCTGTATTATGGTAATAACTGTTAATATTTTTTTGCACAAATTATCCTCTAAACAAGCTCACAGAGTTTTGACCACTAATTTCATCACCATGACAACGCTTTACCCAAAACAATCAGTTTCTCAGCTTCATTTTTCCTCTGTTCTTTTTTAATGGCTCTCTGGAAGGACACCAACTTCTGTGGAACTTACATTTGTAGAACATTACACTCTCCTGGTGACTTGGTCAATTAAATATGATGTCTTTGAGATAGTGCATTATAAAGTATATTAGAAGAACATGACAGGGAGTCACCTGAAAAAGCCTTCCTACAAATTCCGCTCAGTTCACTTTGACATTGAGACAAATGTCATTTGAACCAGGCAGTAAAACGGGCTGTAAATCACCATCTCAACTCCTCTAAGGTCTTAACACATGCCCTTCACACACCCGAGTGCATTTACACACCATTTGCTGGGCTGTTGGCTCTTTGCTCCCCATATTTAATTTCATAACACTGTGGATATTCAGGAGACGTCAGACTTTCCAGGAACGCATGAATAACAGGGAGGATTTAGATCGGGATTGAAAGAGGGTTCAAAAAAACGGCTCTGCGAGGCTTCATTAGTATGGAAATGCTCAGAGTATCTACATTCACCCTTTGTCTGTCCTTCCACGAGACACCACAGGACGCGTTATTTAATTAATGCACAGCTACAGACATCTTTAATCGCTGCTAAAAGGGCTTGTATACTTTGGAGAGAATTTACATTTTCTTTCTAATAAAAGAACGAACACAATTACACGTATAAGGGTAAATTAGCAACATATCCAGGATACGGTTTGAGTTGCAAAATATTCACGATCCTGTAGCATCACATCCACCTCCATGTGTCTGCAGCTTTATCACACGTTTTATAGTTTTTATGTCCAAGTGCTCAGAGCGTTACGAAAGTTACTTGTGTGGACAGAGGTAACCTTTTTATGTTAGGTGAAATCTTCCTCTGTCAGACAGTTTTACCAAATTTGAATGAAAACAGGAGAGAGGAGACTGGGTGTGGTTGTAACATGGAGAGATTTGTAATTCCACCAATCAGGGATAAGATAGGAGGAGTTATATATTTACCCACTTCCTCTTCAAACCCACATGGTGGTTGTCAAGGTTAAAAAACAGGCGTATGTAAATTTTGAGTTTAGAAAGTACATTTTTTGACTTAAGTTTCTTTTGCGTTTATACTTTTGTGGTCTATCATGCAAAATGTGATGCAATAGTCACCTGTTCAGCTGTTGATTCACCAGTGAACAGGAAAGTCAGACAAAGGTGTCCCCACAAAACCCATGACGTCACAATCGGTCAGATCAGCTGTGAATACACACAGGATTTGCCATATTACTGTGAGCAGATGCTGCAAATCCCTGCAGAAGCTGAGAGACCAGGAAGGGAACCCAGGTTTCTATTCCACTTTATTTTAGTGGCAGCAGTACATTTATAACATCAAAGACACTGACTGGTTCACATTCTGGTTCACTGAACCCCAGCCTGTCAGTGAGAAGCTCAGATGAAACCAGCTCTACCCAAGTTTTAACCTCACAGGTGTAGAAGGTTCACACATAACATAGTGTGGCATCTGGTTTTGCTGCTACACCAGCAAGAAGACGCCGCAAAGAGAGAGAGGACAACAGGTAGGGTCGTCATTCCACTAAGGCAGAACCAAAATCCAGACACAGAAACTGGTTCATCCCAGGGGCTAGATTTCAAGAGACAAGCTGGACAATGTGGTTTATGCCATTCAGTGCAGTGAGGAGTGTGCAGAGACCAAACAGCCGCTACACAGGCCCAACCAAGGGTCAACTCCTTAGGACAGGACTCAGACGTCCAGCTACACCTGAAGGCGACAATCAGGACTAAGATGTTCTAATTATGGCTATGGAAGACAGATGGTTTGAGAGAAGTGTAAAAGTAGACATTTTTGTCCACCTGGAAAAAAACGTCTCCCAACAGAGGTGGTGGTTTGAGACACAGCTTTTCACCATCTTACTAAGTCCTTTTAGGAACAACACCCAAAAGATTCCCTCCTCATCAACCGCTATCACATATCAGAGAGGCATGTGACCATAACCACTCTGATGACTGTTACAACCATCCATCCATCCATCCAACCATCCATCCATCCATCCATCCATCCATCCATCCATCCATCCATCCATCCATCCATCTTCATCCGCTTATCCGGAGCCGGGTCGCGGGGGCAACATTCGGAGAAGGAATACCCAGACTTCCCTCTCCCCAGACACTTCCTCCAGCTCATCTGGAATAATCCGAAGGCGTTCCCAGGCCAGCTGGGCAACAAAGTTGCTCTAGCGTGTCCTAGGTCTTCCTCTGGGTCTCCTCCCAGTGGGACATGACCCAAACATCTTCTGTGGGAGGCGTCCAGGGGGCATCTGATGTAAATGCCCAAGCCACCTTAACTGACTCCTCTCGATGTGGAGGAGCAATGGCTCTACTCCAAGCTCCTCCCGGGTGACAGAGCTCCTCACCTTATCTCTAAGGAAGCGCCCTGCCACCCTGCGTAGAAAGCTCATTTCCGCCGCTTGTATCCGGGATTGCGTTCTTTCGGTCATTGACACGATGACAAGTTCATGACCATAGGTGATAGTAGGAACGTAGATTGACCAGTAAATTGAGAGCTTCAGCTTTTGGCTTAGCTCTTTCTTCACCACGACAGATCGATACAGTGAGCGCATTACTGCGGTCGCTGCCCCGAACCGCCTGTCAATCTCCCGTTCCATCCTTCCCTCACTCGTGAACACGACTCCAAGATACTTACAAGATACTGTTGCAACCAATGGAGGCCTATTTAACCACTGGTAACAACCTTCACAGGTAACACCAGGTCCACCCAACCTGAAACTCCCCTTTTTTTCTCACACACAGGATATCAATCAATTAATCAAATGTTATTTATGTAGCCCACATTTACAAATCAGATTTGTCACATAGGGATTTACAGGGTTGGTAACATCCTCTGTCCTTAGACCCTCAGCCAGGGGAAGGAAAAACTACAGAGGGAAAAAAAAAACCTTTTAACAGGGAAAAGAAAACCGGTAGAAACCTTAGGGAGAACCACAGAAGAGGGATCCACTCCCTGGACGGACAGACAGTACAATGGATGTGACCATCACCGTTTTCTCATTCTATGCATAATCAAATACTGGAGTAGGTTATTCGAAATTCGATCCTGTATCACATAATCCGCATTCCATTTACTTTGCATTCACATTCAATTTAACTTGGTATTCGCTGCGCATTTGATACCCGCTTTGCATTCACACACGATAAGGGAGCGAATGCGCATTAGTCTAAACACGGTCCAGTTTAACTCGTTAAACTAATACGGGTGTTGTTGTGTTCACACACACGCGGGGGGCGACAACCATTTTACTTTTTATTGCTTTATACCTGTATTAGTTAATTCAGAAACAAACCCCCCAAATAGAGGTGGATTAGTTGATGCGCATTAGTTGAGGAGCGAATGCACGTTAGTTTGTAATGTGAACATGAACAGGGAGCGAAACTGGTTTTGCATCGCAGCGAATACCAAATTAAGTGCCAGTGTGAAAACGGCACATATAACTTCTGTTACTCCCCACTAACAGCTGGAAAGAACTTGGATGTGGATGTGAGGTGACACTTTTTCTCAGACTCATCAACATACCCCGGCATGAGGCACAACCAACCTCGGTAGTGACATTGAAAGTAACAAAGGAACACCATGTATTCAACATTAACACACCAGGTCTGTGATATTCCTGCACATATTTGAAATAGTTTAATTTGCCCAAATATTCAGTAAGTTGCAAAACATGTTACAACCAGACCCGGTCTTCCCTGTAGTTCAGTCTCTTGGTGGGAAGTAAACAATGCAGGGTTAAAAATAACCTTGACAAAGGAGGTCTCTAAAAGGAGTTTCAAAGTGTGTTTGCAGGGTTTATCTGCAGAAAAGCATCGTCTGTCCTTTTTTTTTGTCATTTTGCTTTCTTTTGCAGGAAGTTGTTTGATGAAAATCGTCTCCTGCTGTTAATACTTAAAAAAACAGATGGTTGTGTTGGAGGAAGGATCTGGTTGTTGACTATTCTGTGTCATGACTGGTGTCTGTCAGGATGTTTAAGGGGAAGATATAAAGTGGTACTCAGAGAGCGCTGAGAGGTTTTTGGAGGTTTTTAATCCCACTTTAATTAACCATGGACTGTATGTGGTTATGATTTTTCCACTCTAAAAGTCTAATTATTGACTATACCAAAAAAAAAATACACGACTGGATTAAATAATCCTAGTTGGAATAAAATATCTTCATTCTTCCGTTTACTTTCTCAGTGACTTAGGAAGTAGGTGTACCTTTATTTTAAGGTTTTATCCTAGAGATGCTGCCGTGGGAAAATCTTAAAATCATAAAGGTTCTCGTCGTCGGAGCCGACACTGTGATCACACATTATAAGCGTCACAGCGGGAACTTCATCTCTGTGGCCCAACCAGACACAGGTGTTCTGTGTGAAGCCTGGTCTATAAGAGTGTTCAGAAGAAAAGATTTAACATATGCTTTGAAATGACATATTTACATATTAACGCGCACCTTTTCACTTATTTTCTTCCTCGTTTTTTCGTTCTCTCCTGTCACAGTGTGTCAGCAGCTGCGACCCTGTATGTGAGCACAGGTTTTTGGGTTCATGGCCTGATAACTGTATTGAAGCAGGTTTGCAGCTCCAGGTTTGGAAGAACAGCAAAATTAACAACTGTGTCCCAAGAGATATTTTTTTCTTCAGAGTTTTTATCAGATAAGAGAGAAGTAATTACACCATTACACACTTCAGTAATGATTTTAGGCCTGTACTTTTACAACCAACCGCATGTGGAAAGTGACTGTGATGCTTCACGTACATTTATTTTACATCTATTTTTATATATTTTTGTAACAGACGTCAACAATGTGCTGTAAGGCTGGAAAAGCTCAGGCAGGAAGTTCTGCTGTGTGACTCAGGAGGATAAGAAGCTCTGAGGCTGAATAAAATATGTGTTCAGCTGATATTCCATTCACTGCAATTACATCTAACTCTCGTAGCAGCTTTAGGGCTGGTTTCTATTGAAATAATATCTCTGTTCCATGTACTTCTCCTTCTCCTCTTTTCGGCTTGTCCCTTTTTCAGGGGTTGCTACAGCGGGTCAACAAATTCCATCTCACCCTGTCCTCTGTATCCTCAATTCCAACTACTTCCATGTCCTCCCTCACTGCATCCATCAATCTCCTTTTCATCTCCTACCTGGTAGCTCCATCTCTCGGATCATTCTTTAAAGATATTATCACCTATGGACTGCCACCTCTGCACATGTCATTTTTTTCTTCTGCTTTCCGCGTGTCCTTTATTTAGGGTTCGTCACATCGGATGAAAGTTTTCCATCCTCCCCTGTCGTCTGTATCTTCAGACTCCAACTACCTCTACGTCCTCCCTCACTGCATCCATCAATCTCCTCTTCGTCTCCTACCTGGTAGCTCCATCTCTAGGATCATTCCTCTAGCAATGTATCCGCTGTCCCTCCTCTGAACATGTCCAAACCATCTCAATCTGTCTTCCCTAGCTTTTTCTCCAAACCTTCCTGTCTGCGTTGTCCCTCTAAACACCTCATTCCTGATCCTGTCCATCCTTGTCTCTCATATAGAGAACCTCAGCATCTTTAACTCCTCCACCTCCAGTTCTGTCTCCTGTCTTCTACCTATTCCTAGTGTCTTAAATCCATCCATCATGGATTTCATTGAATCAACAGAACCTCAAACACTCTTGGACCTGATGCCAATACGTCTCCACCATGGTATTCAAATTTTCTTTTGAACAAACTAAGTTGACGTTATAGATTGTAACCAAGTGTCACTCCCACACCTGCAGCTGCAACAGTCTGTAAATATAACTGCCAGACACAATCCTATCAGATGTCAGTTGTGACTGGACGGTATATGAGCAGCCTGTGAGCATGTGTCCTCTCAATTGTTTTTTTTTCTCCCGGGAGAAATAAACTCTTCTCATAAAAGTAAAGAAATAAAGAAACCTGATTACAGCTGGAAGTGGACAGTGAAGGTGACTCATACCTGTGTGTCTCAGTTTCGTTCACAGCTGTTTACAGTGAATAAAACGCATCAAATTGAGTCAATACTTTATAGTATTTTGCTACAAACTGGTGATCAACTACTGGAACTTTTAGCCCTGGAAGACTCGGCAGTTTGACAGTTTTTTTTTTTGTTAATCCTGTATTGATGTGCAGTACTTGAGTTGGATTTTCTCTCTTAATCTCCATTCCCTGGTGCTTCAGTCAAGTGCTCTCTGAGCTCACCATCTGCCCTGGTCTACACCTGTGTGGAAAATGCAATGGTTTCTGAGTTCAGTAGTTAATTTTCTCTGACAACAGAGAATAAATAACTTAAATAACTTGGAGAAAAAGTAAACACACTTGTCTTCTGCAGCTTTTGGTGTCTCCTCAGTGGAGTCTTTCTATCTCCAACATCTCCAGTCAATAGCCATTATCGCTTCTTGGAAAATGTTCAAACAAACCAAACTTTGTGTTTAAAACTTTAATCTGTAAAATTGCTTTAACTGCACAGGGATGTTTTTTTTTTTTCTTTTTTTTGTCCCTTTTCTTGAGGTTAAGATGTGGAGGTTGGTGTTTGGAATTTACCTCTAATGCAGAATGAGGGACCCGCTAATCAGCAAATCGTGAGCTGAAATTGTGTGGGTGTTACACCAATGAAGAAGAAATGTAATGATCGTAAGGCTGTTTATCAAGACATTCAGAGATTGATGCTAAGGCCTCTGTTGGATCTCCAGTCTTTCTGTATGGATTTACATGTTGTTTCTGTATTACTGTGTTTATGTTGTTATGCTGTTGCTTCATGTTGACCTCAGTTACGAGTTGTTTCAATAAATCGTGTGTATTATGGAGCCAGAATAGTCTCAAAATGAACACACAAGTAAGCACGCATCCACAAACGCACTCTGAGAAGAACGCACGGAAACAACGCTGCACACATCAAAATACGTTCGCGAATTCTTTAAAATACCTACGTGGATTCCTCAAACTACGTTTATGAATTGTCGTACGCGCACCTTCCACCACCTTAACCTTCTCTATATCATTAATAGACTTTGCAGAGAAAAATCAAGAAAATAATTATAATTTGGACAAGTTTGGTTGACCAGATTACAAAGCTGGTTAACCTCAGCCTGCATTAGACTGTATATAAGATTCGTACCATCATCTTTGTACGGCTCTTCTTTCTTTTATAAATTATTCTGTTGGCCCAATGTTATGAAAATACTGTATGGAGTTGGATTTTTAAAATTAAATCCTGAGTCGTCCTGCAGCAGATTGACTCAGAGCTCTCTCGAAATTGTATTGACATTTGTTCAACATGCAGTCTATATATGAACTAATATAAATATGGTCGTCTGCAAAACTCTGCCAAAACACTGGGTGTTCTCCAAAAACAAGAAAGAAAAACTTTAATTAATAATAATGAATTAGAGAAACATTCATTAATACATAGTTATATTAATTGTATACAGTCTTTCATTTCCAACTGGCCCAACGAGGAAAGCTGCATTGACGATAAGGTTGACAGCTCTGCTTTAACAGAAAATGTTCCTTTTCGCGACTCTTATGCATTAACACAAGTGTATGATAATGGTTCTTTCTGCTCTTTCAGCTCAAGAATAAGGAAACCTACAAACTCTCTCCAGGCTGATGTGAGCACCTGGCACAGACAGGCCTCATATCCTGTCTGGTTGAATGGGATGAAGCGTTAAGCTTTTATATGCAGTTCAGCTACAGAAATGAGAAAAAAGGGTAAAAAACTTTTATTTCATATCGAAGTGGGTCATTAGCAAAAGCCTGACTCTCGCACATTAGACGCTGCCGTACTTTTAGCTCGGTATTGATGTTGTCCTCGAGACTTCAGTCGCCTCCTAACTACAACAGGCGAGTGGAAGATGGGACATCAATTATTTATATGGGAGAGATACCAGGAGGAGAGAAGTAAAGAGGACAGCAGAGAAGGAGAGAAGAGAGGAGGGTGGAGGTTAAAGGAGAGACAAAGAGAAAGAAAGACAGGGATGAGTTGCTGCAGCAGGTGAAGCCAAAAGAAACTTGGGTGGAGACAAAGAGAGCCACAGGGTGATAAAGGACGGATTCTGTAAAAGCCAAATCACTGAGTCCTACATGAAGTTACATGATCATCGTAGCCTTGATAACACAGAGAGGACGGGGAACTTTCTGTGACAGCCCAGGTGAAAGAACACTGTGTCAGAGTAACACACACACACGCACAAAAAAAAAATCTTTCAAAGAAAATAAAAAAATAATAAGATAGAAAATCCGTGTATTAATTCACTTCCATCAAAGAGATCATATCTGTTACCTTTGTCAGGAATGGAGGCAGACGACAGAATCAGAGACCGAGCAACGTGGATGAAAGAACTCAAGAAAAGGAAAGATGTGAAATCGCACTCCCTGTGGATTTGCCAAGAACACATTATTTCACTGCTGGATGACAAACTGCATGGAACACACTCTTCTCCCGGCGCTCACCCATCCCTCCCTCCCTCTCTCCCACTCCCACTTCTACAGCTCCTGCAATCTCGCATTCATAGCTTCAATTGTTACCTTGTTTTTTTTTTTTTTCCTCCTTTTTTTTTTAAGAAATGCTCCTTTGTACCACTCGATAGTCCCAAATCTAGGTTGAATGAAATTGTTTCAGTCGTTTCACCTAAACATCCCACTGCAGCCTCTCTTCCATTTGTTGCAAACAGCTTTAGGACAGAGGTCATTTTCTTGAAAATACGGCCATTTTATTTATTTTTATTTTTTTCTTCCTTTGGGGAAGCTCAGATTACATTCCCCGGGCTGCCGTCTGCTCTGGGCTAAAGTGAAAGCTGTCTGAGGGCATTCATTTTGAACGCAGACATATTATTCTCGTGTCTGTCTCGCTGCAGCCTCTTTCCCCTGGTTTAGAATATCAACCTAAACTTGCCAGATGTTGCAGCGAATTCAAAGGGAGAAACTTCTAAACAAAATGGAACCGTGCACAAAAGAAAGTAAAAATTGGCACTCATTTTGGAGTCGGAACTTAAATTGAATTTCACGGCCTGGTGTCTGTTACTCCATCCTTCCTGTGCTGCTCCACCTCCTGTTGATGCAGTGCTCGGGTGAAGCCTCATGAATGGTTTTCTTCACTCAGGCAAACACAGGCCACCACTGTTTACACCTCAACTTCCTCGTCTCAAAGCCAAGTCTTCATCCTAGAAAACAGCTCTTATTCTAAAATGGTGCAGCTCCGCTGAGTTCTCTCTTCCTCTTCGACTGAACAGTTTCATGCAGCTTTGCCAAACATCTGGCTTGTGGGCTGCTTGGTGGCCCGTGATTAGATGTCAATTATTTCTTTGCCTGTCAGGGTATTTTTTGCAATTTTTCATGACTTTAATTGGCAATATAAGAATGAAAACATGGGGTTTCATTGAAATTGTAAAGATGCTGAAAGGCAGGAGCTCTAACCACTCTTCCACCGTATAGGGCTGCGACAAATGACAAAAAAACAGCTTTATTTTCTTGAACTAAACCCGCAGGGGGACATTAACAAGCGGGACCTCGTGTTAATTGTGTTTAATTTGAAGGGTTTACTTGTTTTACTGCTGTAATGAGACTTGTTCTCTTTATATAGTAAAAGGTCAGCGTCTCAGAGCAGGCTGAGAGTAGAATGTTAAAAATCTGTTGATTTGTTGAAAAGAACAACAAAAGAAAACTTTCACTGTGTTTTCACTTTTAACAAAAATAGATCCACTGGTTTGTGCCATGATCTGGAAATCACATTATATTTCTATCATTAATGTTAATCCAATAGACATAGATAAATACAGTATATTTCCAGTGGTA
>JAFBJS010001351.1:66260-115084 GCA_016785265.1 Paraplagusia blochii | reverse complement strand
GGATGAATTGTTTTGTTTTGGCTGAATTGAATTGTTTTCGACAGGAAGTGGGTCAGTCTAAATGTCACATTCTATATTTGATTTCTAAAAAGCAGATAATTAAGTGTTGAGTGTTTTAATTTGTTGTGAAATCTCATCTTTGTGTACGACGGCAGACAATTAACAGAACCCTGTCTCACACTACTGTGTTCATTATGTTTACAGCTCTTACAAAACAATGGAACGCCAGAGCTGCATCAGACGGGGGTTAATTTGCAACTGATCAGGGATTTTTTTTTTTTCTTTTTTTGCTCTTTATACTTTTACTGCTTAAATAGTGATTTCTTCACTTACAGTGACCATTCTCTTCTCTCATCAGGGAGAATCAATTACAATCTCAACTCTTTTCTGTTCTCTGCTTCTAATCAGCTCCTGATTAACACTGTGAGAACATAGAATCAATGACACTGAAGGAGAAGGCAGTGAAGGAGCAGAGTGGGAGCTGCACGGATGTCACGCTGACGGCGTAAATCAAGGTCACAGCAGAGTTAAGGGTTTTAAATTAGACGCTTTGTATCAATGAAACGGGAAATTCAGTGAAAGGACTTTAGGTTTTATTCACTTCAAGGCTACTGCTGACGAGGTGCTGGGGACAACATTTGATAAGAGATAGAAAAATATCCAGCGGTCTGTCTGCTCTGGTGGTGACTTGGTGAAAAAGGTGACTTGGCAAATTAAAAAGTGGAACAAAAACCTGACAGCCTGATAGAAAAAAATAAATAATCTTCACCTCTGTGTTATTAAGGTGTGCTCAGGCATTCAGACAGACACTGTTAGCCCACTATGGTCCACCATGGAGGACAAAATGAGACCAGGATTGGACCAGTGAGAGCAAGGACACAGAGCTGCCAAAAACGACTCCTCAGACCATCGTGGGTTGAAGCTACAGAGACTCACACACGAGATACATTTAAATTCATAACAGACTCTTGATTAATATTCCAAGGCACCTTCTACCCACAGTGAGGACAACGGCTGCAGTTGCAATACAAGGATCTACCACTAGGACATAGCTTATTAAGTGATTATTACACTAATTAGTATACATAGATAGATAGAACTTTATTAATTGGTCAGGAGTTTCCTTCAGGAAATTTTGGATCCAGCAGCAGAACAGCACCGAACATAGATAAAGTACAAAAGTACAAAAATAACGTAATAAATACTGGCAAGGGTAGAATTGAGGTAAGTAAAACGTAAACATGGGATGGGGTATGTTAGTTGATATGTAGCTTAGTAGAATAGAGATAGGTAGGTTGGTTAATGTTAGTAGATTAGTAGGTAAACATTCTCGCTGTGTGTGGTCTTATTGAGTAATAATAATAACTTTAATTGTTATTGTTATTATATTTCCCTACAACAATTAGTGCAGCAATGACATATTATTATCCCAAACTTGTGAACATATATGTATATATATTATCCACTCAATGATATAATACATATAAACCACATACACACACATCGAGATATACATATGCAAACACATATACAAATGTAATATACACATATATAAGCACATATCCCATGTCCATGCAGTATATTGATCATCCATATACTGTACATATACAAAGGCCATGTGTATCGATAACACACACACATATATATGTATATATATTTATGTATATATGTATATACATACACACACATACATATCTATACACACAGCAGTATATACTGTACATATATCAGTAACATATACTTAGGATATAGAATATGCATGTATAGAGAGTGTATATGGAAATATAGAAAGAGAGTGTATATAGATGTATGATACTATAATTAAATATAATGGCAATGTGGATGAAGATTGCAGTATATTGCACTGTCTAATTGTGGGGTTATTGCTCATGTTGATTATTGTACCTTCTTCTCCCCCTCAGAGAAGAGCTGAACATATGTCAGAACCAGAGATGGTTGCTTGAAGACAGTTAAGTCAAAGGTCAAAATATCTGTTCCTATATTTAAAATGTACTGCAGTTTCCAGTCAAATCTAAGACATCAGGTGATTATTCTACATCACCTGGAGTGTTTTTCCCCTCATATTAAACTCTGTTGGAGCTCAATTTTAATTGGCATCTATGGTTTACCATTTCTTTTCTTGCTCACTGTTAGGACCAGACAATGGAAGTAGGAAATAAGCAAAATATCACTTATATGAGAGCCTGGTTCCTCTGCGAGTCCACGAGCAGTGGGTGCACAACAACAAAGCTTCATCTGCACGATGATTGGACAGCGATTAAGAATAGAGAGCGCCTTATCCGTCGCTTGCATTTCCACATTTATGCATACTGTAAATGTCTTGATTCAGTCTGACATTATAAAGATCACATTTGCTGGTTGGACTGTTCATTTTTTCTATTGGGGACACGTTAAGCCAGAGACAGATCATTGCAACTAATGTCAGATTAAAGAAGTATAAACAAACCTTATACCCAGTATGTACTGTAAATATGTCCAAATAATAGAGTCAACAGTGAATACTTTGACGACCTTTCTTTGGCAGCAATAGTTTTCTAAAGACTGATTATTGTTTTAAAACTGCAGGAAATAAACTGTAATAGTGCAGTAACTCAATATTCTCTTTTTCATTTAGTCAGATTAATTAATGTTTTTAAGTGTATTTTTGATTTACATATAATATATAATATATTCTGCTCCATTTATGGCCAATTCACTGATTACAACCAACAAACAAACATAACAGCGACTCCGTGGGTTGTGAGTGACAGAGGTTGAACCTCAGCCTAATGAAAAAAGGGCTTTTTTAGCTGAATTATTTATGGAGACTAGAGATAAAAAGACAGACAGTGTGAAGTCAAGGTTTTTTCAACAGAGGGAAAAAAAAAGATGAACATGCTGCACTCTTGGCACAGATCTGTCAAGGCTGAAGACAATATTTTGATTTGACTTGATTTTACAGAAAGAACTGACGTCATGACTGTGTAAGGAGGGAGGAGGGTTAAAAAATCTGTAAAAAGTACTGAAATTATCTGACTTGTCAATAAATCCTTTTGCTTTGTCTCCATAAAACGTTTATCATGTTAACTTTTGGTTGTTTTGCAGACTGGTTAAGCCTGTAGTGGACTCAATGTGATTGCCTCTGACGATCATCACCTGTGGTCATCAGTCTCACCTGTGGTCACTCTTCTCTCAGGTATATAAACCTCAGCAGTCGACACCTCGGCTGTTTGTCTGTTCAGTTGTTCTGAGGTTTTGTCAATGTGGGGTTTTATTCTGTTTGGTTTTGCATGGAAACTTCCTTTTGTTTGCTTTTGCCTATTGATTATGTTTTGTTTTCTTTCAGCCGTTAAATTGTCTCTTGTTCACTAGTTTGTGCACAAAAACTCTTGGAGCAGACAAACTATTCAAGAAGTGTTTGTTACTTCAGTTTAATTGTCTTGAGTTGGGATTTTTATTATGACTGCAGTCCTGGCTGCAGTAAAGTGTTGTGTTTCTGAAGACACTGAGACACAAAATCAACATTGACAACACGTTCAGGGGTGTAACTTAAATTAAGTGAGAATGCACATATATCAAATATGGCAAAATGTGACCTGTTGGCGTTGAAGCTATTGATTTGACATAATTAGTTCCAGCAAACAGCTCATTATAACCACATGGGGACTGTGCACTTAATTTATTGTCCTGTATAATAAACAATGTCTTCAGAAGACTTGTGCCTGCCAGCCATACTGAAGGGCGAGGTTCCCTCTAATTTTTCATATGGCTGCGCAGACAGGCAACGTCTCTGAGCAAACTAAGGACCACTGTGAGCAACATTAGATATACACGCTGTGACCACACACCAGGGATCATGGCATTCAAATGACTTTTCTGCTGAATGTGACGCTTGAAGTAGTCCAACGTCCATTCAATCCACACTTTTCCCTCTGGAAACTTGCTTGTTACTTTAGCTTCACAGCATGTTTTGTAGAGCAACCCTTTCTCACTCGAAACAGAAAAATCTCACCCTTTAACACCCCTTGTCCTTCTGGTCGCACAATTCCATCTTAAAAGAACAGCAATTCTTTTTTACTTTGGCTTTGTGAGTGGATGCGCCACAGCCTGATCGTTTTGCAACGATAACCCAATAAGGGGTTAGTGCAACGTTGATCCGCGTTTATCTGTCTTCACCGTCTATTTACATTCAGCCGCCCAGTCAGCTACATGCTAACCTCAGAAACAGCGGCACTTAGGCATAGAGCGCTGTTATTGACATTGATTGGCTGCGTATGTAAACACGTGTAAACCGCATCATATCATTGGCCGGACAGTGTTAGTTATTGTTTTACTAAAGTACCGCCTGTTGTCACATGCCAGTTAGTGAGTTGCATTACAAAAATAACTAATTATTTAGTAAACCTATTATTTTATTTACACTTCAGCTTGGATTTTATTTTATGCGCTGTGTAGATTTGCTGTGCACAGAGGACATGGGAGCAGGCGCGCCGTTTAGAGGGAACGTTGCTGAATATTTCACATATAACAGAGCTTCTGGGGCAGTGGTGGCCTAGTGGTGGAACTGAACTTGGTTCTGGAGGGTTTCCGGTTTGGTTATCAGATTACCACCAAGCAGGTGCGTAGCCAGAACCCATAAAATGGGTGGGCCCCGAACAAATTATGGTGGGCCAACCCCACAGTGTTATAGCCAAGTTTGATCAGCCCTCTCATTGGATGGGGCGGTCCCGACTGACAAGTGGCTACGCCTATGCCACCAAGCTTCACTGAGCATGGCACCGTCCCCATTTACTGCTCCCTGGGCGCTGAAAGCTGCCGACTGTTCACAGATGATGGGTTAAATACAGAGGTTGGTTGCGTGCAGTGGAGTGGATCACAATGACAAGGAGCTTCCTTTCCTTGTGGGAACAGGACTTTGATATTAAATTTCAACATGCGGTTTGATTGTGTAATGGTGTTCGTAACAAGTACCCCACGTTTTTTTTTATAGCGCAGTTTCATCATGTCTTAACAATTCCCTCCACTCCTGCCTGCATCCTTGACACGACCTGCTAAGCCGCCAACACTAATAAGCATAAAAAGTGTCAGTGTAAGAGGAGGGCTGCTCTCTGTGATTGTGTTCACTTTCTCCCTGATTGGACTGATGTGAGAGTCTTTATTTAAATGTATTTCAAATGAGTGCCGACAATTTCTGCTTTGTATTCCCTTACACTCCTGGATATTATTGGGATCTTTGCCTGATTACTATTTAAATCATTGCATAATTATCATATCCTTGACGGCTCTACATGATGTACAGCTCTCTCCAATGGCCGACATTCCCTCATCTCATACACATGATTCAGGACTTCACAACAAATATGTCTGTTTACTCATCAACTCAATTTGTTCTGGCACTGGTGTGTGTGTCTGTGTGTGTTAGTGGTGTAATTAGCCCTGGGTGTTTACCTAATTGCATTTCTCTAGTCTACATGAAATGAAAATTTTCCAAGCTTTAAATGTATTCAGAGTAAGGGTGGCTGCTTTCTCATTTTATGATGGAGTAAAAATGTTGTGACAACTGCTGCAGAAACTGTGCTAATGTGTAGAAATGGATTATCGCGCTTCATGTGGGAATTCAGAAGGTCAAATGTGTCGGAAGTCTGCCGCTCCAGATATAAGCACTCAAGCTTGTCATTTTTCCTCTGCCAAATGACACTTTAACAGCTGCATGTCTCTGACTAGTGTTAGTTCTTTAAACTATTTTCTCCTGGTTTTGGAAGGTTTCATCGCTTTCCACATTAAAAATGACAAGAGTGGCACCCAGCTGGCAGAAAAGCTCATAATGTGAAAATAATGTGAGACTGAGAGTCGGCACAAAGGCAATCAAAAGTGGATTTTTATGCTGTTTCCTGCATGATTATAACATTTAATAATAGCATTTCAGTCGGCGACGGTGGTACAGGAAGGAAACTTGGGTCGGCACAGCTTCAAGTTCCATTCCACCAGGTGCTGTGAGCAAAGCACTGTTCTGACCCACATAACTTTCAGTGGGCTCACCACTCAGTATGGTGCAGTGTGATTTGGGTGGCAGTTGTAGAGACTGCTGCCCCTGACACCCATCAATAGACAAGGAGATGGATGAATAAACAAACATTTCAATAATTATCCTTATTTTTACGTAATTGTAACTAATACTACACCGAGTATTCATTTGTTCCAACTAAGCTGCTGTGAAATTCAATGTTTTTTTTGTCAGGTCTGTCAGGCGCAGTGGTGGCCTAGTGGTTAAGGAACCGGAACAGGAACTGCTTGGTTACAACTGAGGTCCACCGAGCATGGCTCCATACCCACTGTTCACTTTGGTGATAGGTTACATGCAGAGGTGACATTTCCTAATGTGTTGTGGTGTGGATCACAATGTCACAATGACAAGGAGTTTGCTTTCCTTCCTTCCTTCCTGCCTCATCTTCCTGCTGTCTGGTCATCAGTGCGATCACACTCACCTGTGTCTCTGTCATTAGTCTCACTCGTGTCACCTGGTGCCCTCAGTATATATACATGCATTGTCTCAAAATGTGTTCAACAAGGCTGGTGTGACATGATGTTGAAGCCTCTGCACCTAACACTGTGCCAAGATAAATACACATTTAATGAATTTACACTGTTCTGCACATGCATTAAACTGTGTTACAAAGAAAACCAACTCTCTCATTTATGCAGTTTTACTGATGTATTAAACTCACAAACTATATCCCCTGGTTGGTTCCAATATGAGTAACAATGCATTCATTTACTGTCTCTTTTTGTCCACATCCAAAGTTATGGATTAACGGATACTGTTTGGCTGAAAATTCCCTAAAGTAGCGGAAAAAACATTTTTCATTTTTGCCCAGGCTCTTGTCCCATCTAATAGTAGCAGAGAGGGTAGATTTATGACCTACTCTGCAGGCAGCCGCTGTGGCACTTTGAGAAAATGTCATGTCATCCTTCTTGATATGAAGTCGATGGTTTTATGGTGTGAAGTTTTACTGATGTACCGTAATTGAAAAGAGAAAGGAATCTTAACTTTTTAGGTTTTGTGAATAGATCTTTAATTTTTTTAATAGATCTTTAACATTTAGTCACTTATTGGGACATAAATATTGCCTATACATAAAAATATATGGGTGTTATTTAAAATATATTATTTTTTTTGGTTTGATCACTAGGGTCTTTTCAGACACTAGTTTCCAAACACAGCACAATAACATGCAGATCAGGATGATTAAACAATCTGACAGGCTGGAATATGAGGGAAAATAATTCGCTTTGCTGGGGAGCTGTCCGTGGTGCTGAAAACATTGACCAAACACATTATCAGTCCTGCTACACATAAATTCCTACCTAGACTTTAGCACCGTCCAACTGCTGACAGCTGTGGTTACCTGGAGGGACGGGATGACATTTTGGGGGGAAATATCCTGACCGCAGCTATTCCCAATTTGTCTTTTCTTTTAAAGCAGCATTGGCTCACCTTGACACTCCAGACAAGAATATGGGCAGAGAGGGAATCACCTGCACAGCTGCCCCATGACAGGAACCTTGTCCACATGTCGACACTGAGCAGAAAGCCAAAAGCTCATGCTCTGATGACAAAGTCCTGTGGAGGTGAAAGCTCAAATGGTCCCGGCCAAAGGAGCCACACACTGAAACACTGTGAGTGGCTTTTCACTCACATTGGCCTCTGCTGCGATCACTAACGTTATGCAGAAAATAACGACACGCTTCTAGAGTTTAGGGTAATTTAACTGTTAGGAAAATTGGACTTCCACTGAGCAACAGTTTAGAACAGATGAGTGAATGTGTCACATTAGTCTGTCCTGTGGTTCTATTCTTCACACAGAGAGTCAATTTGAGTTGGAAGCCTGGATGAAACTATCAACATCACTCTCTGCCTTTGTGTTTATCATCTCCTGCAACCTTCTTGTTTTCTGGCTCATGTTTTTTTTTTTACTTTTATGATAATTCTAGATGTATTTTGTTCTCAAATGTGTGAAATGTTTGGAGAAACTGAATTCAAAATTGAACCTCCCTTCTGGAGGACTTGATCTGCAGAACCTGAAAGGCTTCTCCTTTATAAGAAACTTACTCAGATTGTTTTTTCCTTACCACCATCACAACTGAGTTAACAGGTTAAATCGACTGATCTCAGTCATCAGACAGCTGATTGGCCAAACTATTTGCTCACGGTTGGTTGGAACAAAAACCAGCAGCTAACATCTTGGACTGTTTGTGGTTCATAGACATTTCTGCTGCTCCGTCAGTTCAGAATGGTTGAAATCTGAGCTTCAGCGCTTTGTTCTCACTATAACCAACCATGTCCTTCATAATGATCCCAACGAATAATGATGGGAGTCATGAGCGCATGCAAACAAACACTGTTTCCTATGAACTGATCTACTGTAGAGCTGCTCACATCAATCCCACCAGCTTTACATGCAGCCACCAATCACAGTGCTTTACAGCAGGCCCCGCCTGTCATTTCTATCACTTGTATTGACCTGTTCTGTGTCAGCATTTTCCACTGGATGGTTTCACTTCATTTGACATAACTGCAGGGAAGAGCAATAAATCATCCAACCAATGCCAGTGATACTCCGTATCTATTAAGTTTTTACCTGTATCTCCAGTTTCTGTGTTTATGTATTTTCAAACTGATTAACTCCATTTGTATAATATTCCTGTTTCTTGATAAACCCACAGCCCTAGGCTCCAGAGGCTGAACTGAACAATTCAAGCACAAACATGTGCAATTAAAAATACATGTGTTCTCATGTGATTTCAGCTTATGCAGCAAGAACGCTCTGATCTGTAGGGAAGTCCAGGCAAGAAACACTACGATGTTTCACATTGTAGGAGGTTTAACCCATAATTGGCTGCATTTTCAATATATTTTTTTGTTTATTTTTTTATTTATTATTTTGTTTTTTTTTTGATTATGTTCTGTTTATGTTCCCGTAGAGTATCTACTCTCAAAGAGGAAACCACTATTTAATGGCAGCAGTCCTCACCTGCAGGACTTCAATCTGTTTTCTGGGCCTGTCTCTTATACACATCTAGATGTGTATAAGAGACAGAAATAGCACCACACTGTGAGCCTTCCAGTAGGTGTTGAGCCCACTGGAGCTTATGTGGGTCAGTATAGTGCTATGCTCAAAGCACCTCAGTGGCAGCCTGGCAGCTGGAGGATTCGGACCTGCGGACCCAAGTCCGTTTCCTTAACCACTTGGCCACCGTTGCTTCCTAGTTTTCCCAGTGTTTTCTGCTGCTCCTATCTGTGATAGGAGAGGGATCACTGAATATAAACATCATTTCTATTCTCTAGTTGCACAAAAAAGACAAGAAAGTTCTACAGCAAAAAAGGGGACAAAAGGATCGGACAAAGACCTGTATCGGACATGAGAACGGTTGAGGAAGTACACGTCTTTGTCTGCTGGTACTGACTCCTGATCTGCACCTTTCCCTCACACCACCTCAATCCATCCATCTTAGTCTATTTATCTCTTACTAAATCACTGCAATGTATCAGTCCCTCATGAACCTTCCTGCAGGTGGTGAGATCTCTGGAGTTCTCCCCCAATGACTGTGGATCAAAGCACCATCACCTAAAATCCTCCTTAAAAAAATTAATGCGAGCAATTAAAACACTCCAGTCAGAAGTCAGTCTGAAGTCAGAGCCCAGGCTTGTTCACACACTGACAGAGAGTTGACACTTCCACGTCTTGACAAACCTACAGTCGTCTTCCACTGTGTTTGCGCCTCTTATCATTCCCAGGTTTGTGTTTTTTTTTTTTTTTCAGCAAATACAAAACACCACCCACACATCCCTTAAATGCCACTCACCACACACAGCCACAGACAGATGGAGCCGCTCGTCTCATACCCCACACAGTTGAATATTAACTGTTTTCCTGTTTACAAAAATTGCATTTATTTGGCACTTATTCCTTCTCTGTTTATTTTCATTCATCACATGTCAATTTATTTGTGCACCATTTACTTAGTGTTACTAAAGTAAACTGATATTAACAGTAAAAAGAAAACTCTGAAACACACACACACACACGCCAAAAAAAAAAATCCCATCACAGCTGCATCTGCCCCAACTGGAAAGGAAGTCTTAAAACTCAGAAACTGGGAAAAATAATAACAACCTCCACTTTAACCAGTTGCCCCATAAGAGAACCACAGCAGGTGTTCAGTAATCTAAAACAGTGCAGCGCAGATTAATCTTCCCCAAAACGCTCTTATCCACACATCAGTTAATCATGTGAGCTTCAAAGCGTGATTACTTGCTGTGGGCCTCAGTGGAGATTAATCTGCTTCTACCACACTGAGTGCACAAACACACCACTGTCATTTTAACATGACAAAAAAAAAAGTTTAAACCCCAAATGCATGGGTGGAAGTGGATTTAAAAACTGAAGAGGCCTTCGTTTTAGAAATACCTGTGTCTCCGATGCGATGAAACACATGGATCCTGTGTAAACATGTTGAGTTAATGTCTGCTGGAATGATGAAGACTCTGTGTTCATTTTTTTTGTGACAACTGCAATTTCAATGATCTCCAATGAGCTGTTTTTTCTTGACAAATATGATACAATAGAACAAATGAACAATAACAAAGATTGATGGGAATTGTCTTGACTTCTACAACAATGAATAAATGAAACTAAAGTGACAGATACGGTTGAAACCAGAACCGTAGTTTTTGCATTATAAGGCGCACTATCATTGAACGAATTTGAACGAGTTTCATATTTTTGTCATACATGTGGACTTGGTGGCCTAGAGGTTAAAGAACCAGACTGGGATTCACGCGGTTTCACTGGGATCAACCACCTATTGGTTAGTTCCCATTGAGGTGCTCTGAAGATGGCACGGTCCCACTGCTCACAGACAGCCCATTCACTTTGGTGATGGGTCAAATGCAGAGATGACATTTCGTTGTGTGCAGTGGGGTGGATGAAAATGTCACAATGACAAAAGAAATGTGTCGCACCAGATTGAAATGTGCATTAAGGCAGTGTTCTCCAACCTTTTTTCACCACGAACCGGTTAAATGTCTGGTACTTTCCTACCTATAAAATCTTACTACCTGAATAAACATGCACATATTTATCAAGTGCACAAAGCCTATAACTTCCTGCTACCAGACCGGTATAAAAAGTTGGAATATTGTATCAATGACTCTGCGTCATTTTGAGTTTATTGTTGTTGTCTTCACTGAGAAAATATTTCCTAATCAAATATAGTTGCATTATTGATGATGGAATCCTAGCCATTCTATTGGTCAGTTCTTTTGTCTGGCTTGGCTCCAATTCACCCATGGACTGGTACTGGTCCCCGGCCCAGTGGTTGGAGACCATTGCGTTAGGGGACATAAAATAGTCAGATATGTCAAACATTATTCAACTTAGTCAGAAAAGCCTGTTCATCACTGCCACCCAAATCACATTACTTCTTACTGTGAGCCTTCCTGCGAGTGGTGAGGCCACTGGGAATGATGTGAGTCAGGGCGTAGCTATCAACACACAGTTGTAACATATAAATGACTCACTTTCTCAGTTCACTCCTCTTCTGTTCAGGGAGGATTTTGTCCTTGACCTTGAAATCTGCTTTGTCTCTTCTTAACCAGTACACAATATCAATACATACATAAATAGTATGTATTGTACAGTATAACTCCACAAGGATCATGACTACAGTAGCCATAAAACTCCCATAAATCGTCAAGCGGTGCTGCTTCGTATCTCACTAAAATACTTACACAATTTGACAGATATTTGCGTGTAGTTTGAGGTCAGTAAACACAACCAGGATCTACAGGTAAGTCACACTTTCGATTTAGAACATTTTAGCTTAGCCTTTTGGGTTTTTTAGCCTTATGGTCCAGAAAGAAAGTATTTGTCTGTTTGGAGTAGTAGGAAATGAGTAGATGTTTTTTTCCGACCAATTCATTGTCTTCACACTAAAGCAGGAGAAGCAGATTGTGTTGCTATGGAAGGCTACGAGACGAGGACAAGCAGAGCAACTGTAGAACAGTGGACGGCGTGTATCGATCTGAGGGTTACTACTTTAGATCTTCCCTCTAAAAAGGTGCAACCAAAACATCCTGTCAGATAGATTTCCCGTCAGTTCAATTTAGATATAACGTCATTTTGACAAATGAGATATGTCTGAGACGACTCACTCTTAGACTGCGTTACTCTCTACTACAGAAAAAAAACAAAAAAAACAGACCAGTGAGTGCCAGTCAGCCAGTCGGTGATGAGCTGTCAAACATGGTTTAAAATGATGCAAATGTTTCACATGGGTAGAAGAAAACAATCTTTCTAATCTTCCCTCTAAAAAGGTGCAACCAAAACATCCTGTCAGATAGATTTCCCGTCAGTTCAATTTAGATATAACGTCATTTTGACAAATGAGATATGTCTGAGACGACTCACTCTTAGACTGCGTTACTCTCTACTACAGAAAAAAAAAAAAAAAAAAAAAAAAAAAAAAAAACAGACCAGTGAGTGCCAGTCAGCCAGTCGGTGATGAGCTGTCAAACATGGTTTAAAATGATGCAAATGTTTCACATGGGTAGAAGAAAACAATCTTTCTAGCACAAGCAGCTTTGCAAAGTCAAAGAAAAAAAAAACAAACTATGCCCAGGGGGCGCCAGAGTATTTCAGGAGTGGCAAAAGTAAAATAAAAAGGCGGGTGGTTCTAAGATGATGATGAAAAATGGGTTTATTTGACGTACAGTCAGAAAGGAGATTGACAAATTAACTAAATCTGTGCAGTGTTGCACAACCAGTTGTTGGTAATGAAAATGGATGAAGGTGATGCATGACTGAGCGTGATGTTAATGTATGGATTGTTAATGCATTTTTGTCTCCAAGTGTGTATCTGCTGATGTTTCCTCACTTGTTTAAATATCATACTTTTTGCAGTTGAATCAAACTCGTGACTTTTGGGATTTCTGTGTCCTGGACTGAGACAACTTTCACCTTCAAATGTTAACGAAACCCCTCTCTGCGTCTCTGCTCTCCGTCTCCCATACTGTGATCATCATGAAAGGTCAGAAGAGGCTGAGGCTGCATTTTCCCCCCAACTGCTCTCTGCTGCCATCATCACTTCCTCACTCCAATTCTTCTGATGGGCTTTCGCTACGTTCAGCTGTTACTACTGCTGTTGCTGCTGCCAGGAAATCTGTCAAACGGTGGCATTTCCTCAATTCTTTCCTGTCCATCTTGTTTAGTCTTTATTTATAAAGTCGTTTTGGCTGCTCTACTCTGCCACCTGCCAATCACCCTCTGGATTTGAGACGTCTTCCATTTTTTTCGTGCCTTCCCTGTGGGTATAAATAGAATGGTCTGTGCTTGAGTTTATTTAAACACTAACAAGAGATCACAATAATATATAGGTGTGGATGTGTGTTGGTTGGAGGTTGGAGAAGCAACTAGTGTGTAAATCCTCCCCCCCGCCTGGTGTGTTCAGGGGCCTCTCTGACCTTCACTCTGAGGAATGGCTCATGGCAACAGCAACTCAAAGTGAAAACCAGTTTATCAGCATTGCAAATTAGGTTTGACAACAACTCTCAAAAACTCTGCAGTAATTTAGAAAAAACAACAACTCACAGAGTTTTATGAAGTTTAACATTTAGATCTGACCCGTCCTGCAGCTGCGTCCACCTCAGGTCAACCTCTGATTCTCATGGACACATCAAGCTCTTGATTAAAATCTACAATATCTTGGTTTATTTTGCACATTTGTTAATTGTGTTGCTCAGACTGGTTTATCTGTTGCAACAGGACTCAGATGGTATCAAATCTCCAAATTCACTATACGGTTGTTTGTGTTTTTTAATTTTGATTCTTCTCAGAGACCTTCAGATTTGATTAGTTGTTCGTCTAATCATTATAACCATAACTGCTTTTGTCAGGTTTCAATGCTGTTTCTCTATTTTCTTCATGTCTTTGTCTGCTCAGAATTCTGGAGGAAATCTTGAGGGACATTGCGTTTCTTAATAGCAAACAGAAGTTCCTTAACTGCAGCCTGTTGCATGTGCAGATCTTTCTTTCAAATCATTAAGTACCTCCTTCCAGAACAAAGACCCTTCATTTCTCTTTTTTTCTTTATTTTTTTTTTCACTGTCCTATTTTCAGTGCATCAGGGTTTTTAAATACATCCAGTTGTTTTCATTGCACTCAAAGGGATGTGTTTGAAAACTCCACTGAACATTGATTGGGTTGATTGTTGAAATTAAGGCGTGATTGTATTTATCACTTTGACAGAAGAATTACATTCAGAGGAAACTGTTTGTGGTAGAAATTCTCACAGTAATCTGAGTTGTTTATGAAGAACATGCAGTTGAGCTCCAGTCACTGCCGGTGTCACTACTCAGAGGTGTTCCCCCCCACACTCTGCTGTTAATGCTGACGCCCGACTTCCTTTTCTCTCAGTCTCTTCATGTATTAAATTGTGTGTCTGTTCTGCTGCTGTTTCCCGCGTTCCCTTTTCGCAGTCAGAAGACCTGGACTAGCACATTTGTCTCTCCTCTAATTTAGATGCAGGGATATGGAACGCTCCCCAACAGTTAGGGCACATATGTGAATGCAAAGTCAAACATACATATTAATGCAACCCAGGCACAATTTGTTTCTTTCCTACACATCGAACTGTGAATCTCACGAGAGTTTCTAATTAACACCAAACAGGAAGTCGATACAGATGCTGTTAAAATAATAATGAGATGGTACATTCTGGCCTAATTACTGCTTCAATTCCAGTGATGATGACGCTAGCATACCTCTGGATACAGTAGATTTCTTTTAAGTTGCACGCAAATTATTCCTAAACAAATCTCCAGGGTGGAGTTTGGTCCATGGTAGGGCTGGTAGGGCATCCAGAGCAGGTTTACCAAACAGGACTACAGTCAGTGATGGTGAAGCCCACAGCCTGGAACCTGGTCTCCTTCAACATGAATCAACTGCTACTCTGTCTCTGTTTCTCCAGGTTTCTTTGTCACCACTGAAGAAACCTAGAATTCTCAACTTGCAAATGCAGTTCTACTCCTACAGAGTTACTATGGTGATGGGGAACTGACTCTCCACATATGAATAACAAGTGCATCGTTGTCCTCTGTTGTTTTCTGTGTGAAACGTCAATATTATAATCAACATCAGAGCTTAACTAATGTGAAAGTGAGGCCACTCTTAACCTCTCAGGAAATATTTATTCCCTTAATTTGTAGTAATTTGTATAAATTAAACACTTTCACCACATGTGCATGTATTTTTTTCTACTTTTTTGTTTTATTGGTAAGTATATATAACATTTTCTTTTCTATTGTTAGTTTTTTTATTTAATTTTATCTTGTTCGTATTCTTTTCATTTCAAAGTTTGTTCTTTGTAAATAAATTTTTTTGAACTCCTGCAGAAGTATGTTTCCCCCCTGGGGAAGGAACAATAAACCAGTACTTATATTAATACATATGATCCATTTATCCATCGTCATTCCTGGTTCTGATGATCAGATGTTGGTCAGTGCGATGAACCGTGTCATGGTGTCCTCCAAAAGCTGAGCGTTTCACCCAGTAAACCGGTTGCTTGTTAACATATGCAGGTGAATCTGTGCGTGATGCATTCACTGCCTGTTTCCATTCTTCAATTTTGCTGTTGTGCTGTTCACAGCAGCAGTGGATAATCAGGGTGCATTCATTAGGAGACATGAGTGAACAATGGGAAGTGATTTCTGCTCACGTTTCAATAGGTAGACTGCCAATAACGATGTTGCTGTAGGTTCCTGCTGAAGTTATTGACATAAGACACGTCCCTGTATTTAAACATCAGTGTCCTTTTAAAAATAATGACGAAAAACTTTGATATGGATTTAAAGTGAAGCTGCAGTATGTAACTCTGTGTGTTCTCTCAGAGGATTTCAGAGTAATAACCTCTTACGGCTGGTGCTGTTATATAATGCTGCCTGCGTCACTTGTAGCCTGTTTTAATGAGAGTTTTGAAAAACGTGCAGAAAGTCACATTCTGGTGAATATATTAACTATATAACTCGCCAAAAACATTCACTAACATTATCAACATTCAGCCCTCACAACAATAGGCAAATAATGAGACAGACAGAAAGAAACAGCTTCATGTCTAAAAGTCAACAGCTCTCTTTAAAGTGCAATAAGCATTTCTGCTTCGGCAGAATGTAAAACATTTCTATTTCCGTCGGTGACTTGAGGGACGTCCCCAAACAACTGTGTGCTTTCAAATGTCCGAGTATCTTACAAATAGGATTAGACATGACATGGTCCAGCTCAAGGAACTCCACACATTTAGTAAATACTTGAACAGGAGAGAACGGCTGGTTCTCCAGGATGAGGAACGTCATGTTTTTTGTCTGATTTCTTTTGCTCTTGTCTTTTTTTTATCGTATTTAACGGTAAAAAGACAACTCCAGACCACAGATATGTTGTGTGGCATCCAGCATTGTTGTTGTGCATTTAAGATGACATCATTCATCACGTGCCAGTCAGAGTATCAGAGCCCTACGAGGTCGTCCAGCGTATTGGCGGAGACGACGGCTTTGCAGCATTGGATTTTTAATATCGCTGGAAAAAATGATACAAAATGGCTCCAATATTGTTAAATTATCGGTGGAACGATATTATTGACCATTCCTCATATATATATATATATATATATATATATATATATATATACATATATATGTGTATGTATATGTATATATATATATGTATGTATATATATATTGTGTGTGGTCTGTATTTGCTTCAAAAATACTTAATTTTTTGCGTGTATTTTTGTATTGTATTTTTTGTTTGGTCTGTATTTCCTACAAAAAATACTTAATTTCTTTTTTCATTGTAACTAAAAATGCTTTTTTTTTTTAGACTATATCATAGTTGGAACCACAGACCTGACACACCCTCTATGATGAAGCCCAAATGGCATTAGAACTATTATTACCTCACTCCTCAAACCCACAAATTTTTCCGCAGCAGCTCAGAACAGTTGGGAATGAGAAAAACAAAAAATCAGTCAATTTTTTATTATTTCCTCCCTTTGTACAACTTTAATTTGTTCAGATAATAAAAATTTAACTTTCACTTTGTTCCGACGGAATTTTTAAAAGCTGCTGTGGAGGAGACGTAGCAGGAGCCGGGGCTGCTTAACACCTAGGCTGAGACGACTGCTGCCGCTGCTGCTTCTTTTTTTTTTTTTAAATCATACTTATTCACCTGCAGTGGAGCACCTGGGTTTTATAGGCTTTATATCTGGTTGAATAGCAACGCAGCCTCAAACAGATGAACGACACAGCCTACATTCACCATCAGTCCACTGAAGTCAGGCGAAGTCCTTTATGGAGATATTTCTGGAATAAATTTTCTTCTCCTTGGTCGACCTGAAAAGAACCAACGTGACTTTGTCTTGAAAACACGCCGCGTCCTCTGTGTTTTATTCTAGGATCCCTCTGTGTGTGAGCTGCACACACACTCACACGCATAGGTATGTGTGTGTGTGAGAGGGTGATGAAAAGGGACTGCACTGTGTATTCTGTTCATGGCCTCAGAAGCCTCTGTGTGTGTGTGTACCTGTGTGTTTGATGTGCAGGTGTGTAGTAGGAACCACTTATTCTGTCAAAGTGCTGAACATGAACTTTTGTCAGCAGTAAATTCTACTTTGAAACATTTCACAGACTTTTTTTTTTTTTGTATTTTCAGCCTTTTCTATAATGTGTTGCCTCCGTCCACCGGCAGAGGGTCAATGTCATGTTTCCCTTTCACCTCCAGCACTTCTGAAGTAAATCCTTCTACGTGTGCGACAAAAATACAATCAGGGTTTGGATTCCGTTTCCTATCGTTTGACACCAAATACTTGTTTATTGGAGCAGAGCAGGGCTGGGTCTCGATTGGATAGAGAGTCTGACACCACCCACAGGAGAGCTGACGGTATGGTGCAGTGTTTTAGGTGGCAGTCAGCAGATGGAAATGAATCACTGAATGTATTTCAGCACCAAATAGACAATGGAGCTTCCAGATCAGTGCTAGTAGATCCTGAGCAATAACATAAAAAATAGTAATAAAAACCACAGATGGAACTATTTCAAGATGCAAATCACTAAAGTGAGAATAATAAAGGTATTGAGTCAGACAGTATAACATATCTTATAAAATAATATAGAGAGTAAGATATCTAGTTTATATAAGTAAATATATTTATTGTTTTCAATCTAGGCAGATCACTTCAACCTGGTCATTTAATAAGTAGCTCACAAGACACAACAGTGTGGACACCTCTGGTCTAGATGCTTTTTTCAGCTTGTCTCTTTTTCAGGGACTGCCACAGCGAGTCAACATTCTCATTTTTTTGTCTCACATTATTTATTTGGCCAAAGTTTTACGCAGATGCAGCCCATCAACCTTGTCCAAATTAAATAATGAATTTATATTATAATTATACTTCTGCCTTTTCCCTGCGATAATGTGTTTCCTCAGTAAATGACATTGCCATTTCTCTTAGTTCAAATGACCAAACCACAATCTGCTCTGGATTCGACTCCCGTGTCCAATTTTAGAACCAATCGTTGCCCGCGAGTCAAAAACTTTGCCCAGGCCTGCTCTAGATACGAGCTCCCCTGAATAAGACCTTTCCAAGTTACCACTTTTGCAAGATTATCCTCCTAAAACCTCTTGCTACGAGAGCTTTTCTTCCTCGCTGTCCCTCGCACGGTCATCTTACCCTACACTTTTTTTTTTCCTCTTTCTGTCACTGATCTTAATCCAGTCCTACCTGTGAGACCAGACACTGCAGCACCGTCTCACTCACTGTCTCTCGCCTTATTCTCTCTCTAATTTATCAATATATATGCTTACATCTATGTTTCAGATGTGTATATAGTAGGATATATTAAATTAAATTTATTAAAAGTATTCTCCTGGTCGGTTGGAAATCATTAATTAAATTTCAGTTATTTTTTATGGTGAATTCACCCTTAGGAGTTGCTGTGGAATAGAATAAACTGGGGAGCTTCACTGTGAGACGACAACCTATTATATTATTTTATTATACATATATATATATATATATATATATTTTTGTTTTTTGTTTTTTTTTCATCCTCTTATCTATTAAGGGGTCGCAGGGACATCAGTCTCCACTATTGTCACCTTCCTGTCGGTGGTGAACCCACTGGAGCGTTTGTGGGTCTGTAAGGTGCTACGCACAGAGCAACTCAGTAGGAACCTGGCAGCTGGTGGATTAGAACCTGAAACCTTGCAGACCCAAGTCCACCACCTGCCTCCTGACATTAAAGTGTAGTAAACACGTGCACACTAACCCTTGTGGAGGCCGGAGTCACTCCTCTGTGCTGCTTCTGGTCTTTTAAAAATTCAGCGTAAGTAAAAATGAAAAGCGAAGGAAAGGACAGCAGACACTGAGGCGCTGCAGCAGCAAACTTTAAAAAAAAGACAATCTCAGCATGTGGACATCACAGCTGTGTGTCCTTCCCTTTCTCTCCTTGTTGTCCACCTGTGAGCCAGGCTGGTTACTTCATTAGCCTCAGTCATCACACCTGGTGTCCTGGGTTTATAAACTGGCCTGATTCGATCATTGATGTTGTTTGACATCTGTCTGGTTGTGACTGGTGTTTTCCCTGGTTCATTTCTCATGTTGTGCTCATGTTGTCAAGTGGTTTTTCTGTTTTCCAGCCCTGTTGGTTTGTTGTTTTTCTCTTTCTACACCTGCTCTTATTTATTAGTTGGACTTGTGGTAATAAATAACTGTATTTGATCCTGTGTCTGGCAGCTGCTCCCACAGCTCTGGTTAGTTGAGTGGGATCAGGACAGTGTCAGGATGGGACTACGGAAGACTTCATGATTAAAACTGAAAATCAAAGACAATGGTCAATATTTAAGTCAAATCCAAAACTAAATGGAAACGTAAGGTTAACAAGACAATAAATGTGACAAAGAAATGAAGAACTTTGTAGAAATACATTTAGGAGGCAAGAAATCAAACTATTGTCATTTTGATCCACACCACAGCACTCCTGGCATTTGGTGGATTCGAACCCAGAACCCTAGAGCCCAAGTCTGGTTCCTTCACCAAAAGGCCACCAGCTTTAGCACAATTATCTTATTTTAAGATTGATTGTGCAAAAACCCACTGTTTTAACTTTTCTAAAGCAGGGGTAGAAAACAAACTACTTAGTATTTAGTTTTCTTAGTAGTTAGAAAGCAAACTACTTGTCATCATGACTACTTGTCATGCCCAGAGCACCTCACTGGTAACCTGGCGACTGGTGGATTCGAACCTGGAACCCTCCGGATCAAGTCCGGTTCCTTCACCACTAGGTCAGCAGCTTCACCGCAATCACCTTAGTGTAAGATTGATTTATTGATTGTTCAAATAGCCACTGTTTATGTGAAACTTTTCTAAAGCAGGAGTAGAAAACACTTTACCCTGCAGCAGAAAAGCAAAGAGATTGTTACCTTTAGTCCAGTGAAGTAAAGTAAAAAAAAAAAAAACTCAGTGGCAGTTTAATAATGGCCACCCATTCTTTAGCTGGAGTGATTTCCCTGGTTGCAGCAGCTCTGCAGAGAATCTAGTCCCCGTACTTTTCACTCTGCCCTGTCACTAATCCCCTCCTGGGCGGACAAATCTGAATTATTCAGAGGCTGAATAATGGGGTGCACAGAAAATCAAGAATCCCATATACAAAACCAAAGGTTGGCTGTTAACACACACACACACACACACACACATATATATATAGATAGATAGATAGATAGATATATAACACTGCACTCATTAAAACCCAAGTAAAGATCTGCTAGGACAAAATTAGCCAATTTAACCACAAAGCACTTAGATGGGTTTGCAAAGCAGCAGCTCATCATTAAGCCTGCTTGGAAAATATAAAAATAGCAGATTTTAACAAGAGTGAAGAATGAACAGGTCCAAGGTCTGTGGCGGCAAATATCAAAGAAGGATGTTGTTTACTAAATGTACAAAGGAATTAGTCCACAGTCTGGGCTCGCCTTGACCATAGTCTTTGGGGATAATGTTTTCCATCGCACCACATGAATAATGGAACACAAGTGGGTGAGAAATTGCCCGTGATTTATGACGGGTCCTCAGACTCAGAGTCCACTGCACTGAAGGTGGTTATACGAGGTGTCTGTGGAGTTGCCACAATATACTGCTCTCCAAATTAAATTTACACATCTGCAGATGATATATGGTGGAATTTCTCTCAAGTCTAAATACAAGGCACAGTTAATTTAACAACAAACAATGTTTCATTATTGCATATTGAGAAAAAAATTTAATAGACTCAGTCATTTATTATTGGAATTAGTTTTCCAGATCCAAGAACCTCGTACAGACTTTATATTGGCACAGTTACTTATAGCAACTTGGGGAATAAAATCAACTGCAAACAACTGGCTTATTAAACAATCGTTCAACTTTCTAATTTTTACTCAGGTTTTCAGTGTAGTTGAACAGTGTTACTCAGTGTTGCTCATTAACTAACTTGCAACTGGCAAAAAAAATAAAATAAATATATGAATATAATAAGAAAACTTGTCTGGACCAAAATTTTTGGAAGCTTTAACTTGTCCACTTGTACTTTAAATGTCCACTTTGGTCCAATCAGGGACGGTGCTTTCACCTACTGACCTTGACATGGATTTCACCTCTAATCTCCTTGAGAGTTGGTCTCAGCTCTTTGGTTACCGTCTTATTATCTGTCTCTTTGATAGTCTTTACGCTTGGGGAGGTTGGCTCTAGTTCTACTGACCTTTGACTCCAGAATAATATGATCAACTGTCATCACAGGGTCAACCAGCTGCTTTGAGACGGTCTTGTAGCCTTAACCTTCAGATAGTCCATAATTTTTACCCTTTACATGGACAGAGCGGTTACAGGTTTGAAGACACCTGTTTCCATCATAAACCTTAGTTTAACATGTTTTCTTCTTTTTATTCAAGGTCAGTTTTATTCTTGAGATTTTTTTTAATGATTCTGTTAAACCACAGCCCAAAAACGTCTGATTTTTATTACATATTTTTCTGAAAATTTTTATTTATTACTACTTTTGTCAATTTCCAGTCATTTCACGGACTATTATAAGGTTTTCTTTCTTGCCAAAATTTTTTTTACGTCTGTATATCCTCAGATTTAGGTGCAGAATGTTTTGAAAGATTAAAATGTTGAATAAACACCAAATATTTTTAAGTATTTGCTTTTTGTTTTCTTAATCCACACCTAAATCTCTTAATCGTGGAAATGCGGACAGGTGTTTACGGTGCTTTTCAAGTCAATACTAAAACCTTAGTGGAAATGTGAGTTCAATACAGTTCATTTATAAAGGGATAGTGGCTTATCCTCACCCTCTGCCAGCTGACTTATTCTTTCACTGAGAAAATCCCCTAAAAAGAGGAGCTGAGATAAGTTTTACATGAGGAAGAAACATGAGTGTGAATATTTATTAGCCTGAAAATGCTCCCCAAAGATTCCAGAAGCATCAGAGAGAGAGGTTTTTGGAGACATCAACCATTCATTTCCGCCTGTTTGGTGCCGACGTTCTCTTCTGAACCAGAGGAGAAATCAACTTGAATAAACTTTAAAACAATCCCCCTGCTCATGTATCTGATGTCAGTCCTGAACTAAAATGTCATCCAATTGCACGACACATGAAACGGATTAGAATGACATTCCTACTGTTCCCCAAACTGTGGACACAGGGTGAAAACCAGAGAATAGAACATGATGCCATTGGAATTGGTGTCTTACCTCATCTTGGTAGATAAAGAACAGCATGATGGACAGAATCTCCAGGAAGAAAATGAGCAGGAGGAGGATAAAGAACTGTGAAACACAAAGAGAGGAGACAAAGAGTCATTTAACAAACCCAATGTGAGGCAATTGTCACAAGGGGGAGAAGACGAGCAGGTTGATAACGACTGAATAAGGGTCAGAGAAGAAACACCAGGAAAATCATTAGGACAGTTAAAAAAGAATGGTAAAATATGACCATGTTTAACTTTTAAAACTGAAGGTTATTTAAGACAAGATGATGAAAGAACTTAAACAGATGATGAAAATATGAGTTTTTCTGTTTGACACCAAATGTCAAACTCAGGTCCGCCGACCAAATCTGGTCAAACTTAAGGCACGGAGGCCAAACGTGGTCCACCAAGTCATCTTGTATGGCCCGTGGATGTTTACAAAACATTTTATAATGTCAATGTAGCAGAGTTTCTTAACCTGATCGATTAAAAATGTTTTCATTACACACCAATGAACTATATTAGTTACGTAAAAAAAATTAGAATAAACTGCAGTGACATGTTTTGATATGTTATAGAGTTGTTATATCTATTATATTCCATTTAGAACTGGCCCTTTAAGGAACTAATGTTGTTTGATATGCCTTTGGTAAAAATGAGTTTCACAGCACTGGTATAGAGGCTCTAAATACTGGGACAATAAGTAGTATTAGTGGTGTATATATTTTGTTATAGCACATACAGTATATTATGTGTTTTTGTGTTGTCCAATAAAACCACTGCATCCATCAATCTCCTCTTTGTCTCCTACCTGGTAGCTCCATCTCTAGGATCATTCTTCTACCAATGTATCCACTGTTCCTACTCTAAGAAGTTTGTTTCAATAACATCAACAATACATGTCTGCAAAGTGGAGGAAAATATAAACAATTGCTGCCAATACTTCGATAAATATTCCATCTGCCCACAAATCCATTCCAGTTTTGTAGAGTTTCAGTTTGACGTCCCTGTCTGAGAGAGTTAAGATCCTCTTTGCTATTGGTTTTCTCTGTGCTACTGTTTGCTGATAAAATGTTTCCAAAAATGTTATCATGTATAATAAATTTGAATTAATTGCATTATTTATCAAATAAATACTGTATGATTATCTGACTGTCAGAGATGAAGTGAGAACAGTGTTACTATGAGACTGAGGAACCATGGAGTCACATGGTCAGATGGTCAGATGGTCATGTCTTTTTACGTAAGGTCATAGTTGAGAATGTGAAATTTGACAGAACATTGGTTTTCTAGAGGAAAGAAAAAAAAAAGAATGTGATTAAATGAAAGCAAGATCCTGAGCAGCTGAGGAAAATAAATAATTGATCTGAGAAGAGTCTTTTTTTTCACATCTCACTTGTTTCTATCTCCATCTCCAGTCGGCTTTGAAACTAGGCTAAAAAAGAAGGCAGGAGCAGCTGCTCTGTCTTTGTGTTGTTGTTCTGGTTTGTTTCAAACAGTGATTATGGTAAAATGATTATTGAAACAGCAGAAAATGTCACTTACAGTGTTCAACTGGGTCGAGGGAACGTTAATCTGGTTTATCCCTGTCAGATGGTGTTAACAGACACCAGATTAAACAGGAGATTTATTACAGTCAGACTTCTTTCTTAACCCTGCTTGAAGTTTTTGGAAGATTTGACTTTGAAAGTACTTTTATAGAAGAACTCTCTTCTTCAGGAGTCATGAAAGATATTTTCTGGACTCATTTTAAGCACAGTGATTGTGTTGGTTGAATTTCTTTGTCTCAACTTGTCACTAATAATTGAACAATAGTTTCCATCATTCTCTATAATTGAATTCAGGACGATATAAAACCTAAGATTAATGTTTTGTGATTGGAAACACAGATACTCAACAGGATTCTGACCCTGCAGTACAGTGATCCCCAACTGTTTTGACAAGTGAACCCGTTCATGTCTGATAACTTTTATTAGAGTGGACGTTAAGCTGTAGTAAACAAATACTCCTAATTAAAATGAAACAGCAAAATAACTGGTATTTTATAGACATAATAATTATAATGTTAGTCTGTAAGTTAACAGTGAGTTGATAACTTTATTGATAACTTGATAACTTTTTCAAGAGCAGATAAATAGAGCGTTGGTTTGAACTCATATAAATGTCAGGTAAACATAATGATTAAACTGAAAATGTTAAACTTCTAATAGCCTTTATTATGACGTCTGCTGTAATGGGGGAAAGCAGGCATAGCAGGAAAAAAGGCAAAAGTATGTGGATAATATTAATAAATTATTTAATTCAGACAAGGTTGGCGGGCCGCATTAAAAAGCTCAACGGGCTTCATGCAGCCCCTGGGCCTTAGTTTGCTGGGGTAAATGCACAGGTCACATTTTTTTCTGTGCAGCAAAGATCGCAATGACAAAGAAAAAAAAAATGAGAGTCGCTTGCTGTGAAGTACGGCGTGGATGTCGATCAGACGGTAATAGGCAGCTAGAGGAGGAAGCTGAATGATATTTTTTATAGCACATGGACCCGACTGAAGATAAAGATCTTCTTCAGCACCAAACGGTTCCTCAGACGTGACAACAGCCACAGCTGACTCTTAAAAAAGGTGGAGTCAAACTAGGAAAAGTTACAAAAAACAAATTAATGACATCTGCTGAAAAGAACACAAACCAGAGGCACAGATTTATGCTACTGTGAATAATAACTCTGTCAAAATACACACCAGGGACCACATCAACAATATCATTTAAGGGCCGGTTATAAGTAGAAGATTATAGATCATAAGTCTTTATTATTTATTTATCTAACTGATGGTGTTCACTGCTGTGTAACAAAACCAATTTTTTATTAATCCTGTGAAGAAACTCTGCTGCATTGACATTATAGAATGTTTTGTAAGCTCCTTCAGGCCATACCAGATGACTTGGTGGGCTGCATTTGGGCCTCGGGCCTTGAGTTTGGTCTTCAGTATATGTTTTATCTCTGCGTAAGATGTGGTGAGCAAACTACGGCCTAGATTCTGGCCCATAAAACAAGTCCAAATTATGCTTTTTATATGCATCAATTTTCTTTCTACGCAATTCCTGCATTTTCCCCAATAGTTAGCATAGAAGGCTGAAGGTATTTAAGCCTTGCAGACTTTTGCATGGATTTTATATCTCATTTGTCTTATTATCCATCTGCTCCAGACCTGAAACCCCAATCTTCATGGTCTCATCTTTCTAGGAGTAGTGACTTATTTGACTGCACATTTATGCCACGTTTTTTCTGTAACAGCAGAGACTGTGGGGAAGGTTAGTGAGATCATTTTTTATTTTTTCACTGTAGCCCACCTCTCAGACTTTTGTTTTTTAATATGAATTTGTTCTACTGCAGCCTCCGTGTTTTTCACTTTCCATGAAATCAAGGACTAAAAGTTTTTGAGAAATATAGTGCAACAGATTTTTGCTGTTTTATTTTTAATGCATCACCCGCTGTGTTGTATAATTTTACAACCTTTATTGAAAACCATTGGTTACCTTCTCAGATTCCTATTATAATTTAATGTGACAGTGTCATTACTGTCCACACCAGTGGTCATGGGCTAAAGTACAACAACAGAGACCACGTCCACGACCTCTCAGATCTATTGGCTGCATCTATAATGTTCAACAGTGTTTTAATTATTTACGGTGTGAAATGTCACGATGGCAGTTCCACTGTGTTTTGCAGGTATTTTCCTGACAGGGGATGTGAGATCTGCAGGTTTAAGAGACTGACATGGAGCAGTCAATGAGCTGTCAGAGGCCCCACAGGCCTGAAGGCAGCAGCAGCACCAATGCATGATTGACTGATCTCACAGCGAAAATGAAAGTCTGCATAGCTTCACTGCCAGGTGAGGGACGAGCTCAGTAAAAAAATAATAACAGTGATGTGACGAATGTTTGTGTATTTTTTTTATTATTTATTTCTCACATTCTTTAGAAATGTGCCTCAAAAAAAAAAAACACTTTCAGAAATATTTTCTTATAGTTCTGCGTTATTGAGGCTAAAAATCTGGCTTCAGAACATTAACAACTATATATTTCCAAAGAGCTTTTTTTGGATTTTACCACACTGACACATCCTTACTCATGTGGAGAAAAAAGTTGCCAGCCCGAATCTGTCCAACAAATGGAATCAGATACGAAGACACATGTCAAAAGTCGGGTTTAAAAACAGAACATTTCTGTCTGTTTGTTCTTCCGTGACCCTTCCATTGATCCGTGGGGGAAATGTTCTCCCTCCCATCGAGTCAGCAAAAGAAGGAGTTCAGCGGTGCAACTACACAAAGAGGCCGTTAGATATAGTGAAGATATAGCCAGAAACACATGGAAGGAAAACTCTCAAGATAAATAAGTTGTTTTCCTAAACTGGTTGTGTCTGTTTTCATGGGTCACTGCAGCAGATAATACGAATGGAAATTTGGGTGGGAGTTATTTTCATTGCCAGACACTGGGAGGACAGTGGCCCATCAACTGGAGGTTATTAACTTAAAAAACAGTCATAGTGGTTTATACCAGACTGAGAGACTGGGCTGCATTAGTGGCATCTGTCTATGAATCCTCTGCACAAGGTCAGACAGCACAAAACTGGGCAAAGCCAAACGTCTACGTCAGGCAACTGTTCCACAAAGGGCCGGTGTTGCTGCTGGTTTTTGTTCAAACCAAACAAGAACAAATGGTTTGACCAATCAGCTGTTTGATGACTGGGATCAGTTGATTAAAAGTTCCTACTCAGGCGTTCTGCTGGTTGGTTGGAACAAAAAACTGCAGCCACAGTGGCCCTTGGTGGAACAGCTTGGACATGACTGAAATGCACACACCATGGCCAAACTAAGGCCCAGGGACCAGATGCAGTACACTGAAAAGGCCAAAGTCACTTTTACATTTTAGAATTTATAAAGTACATGATGCATATGATTTATCTCTCTTGTGTTCACATAAGTCTTTTATCTGCTTCTGACCTGGCGCTCAGGTCCAATTTCAGGACAAAATGTTGCTGACCATTAAAAAAGTTTGCCCAAACCTGAGTTATATAAACTGTAAACACATCACTGTGGAGCACATAAAAAAATAAAAAAAGATGGAACCTCTAGGCCAGGGGTGTCAAACCGGATCCACAAAGGGCCGGTGTGGCTGCAGGTTTTTGTTCCTACCAACCAGCAACACACATGACTTGAATTTTCCATCAACTGATCTGAGTCTCCAGACAGCTGATTGGTCAACTAGTTTGCACTGGATAGGTTGGAGCAAAAACCTACAGCCACAGCGGCCCTCGAAGAACAAGTTTGACACCCCTGCTCTAGGCCCTGAAATACGGACAGGTGTACTGGGAATTTAGGCCAGTTTCAAAAGACACTACGTGTTGGCAGTGTAACAGTCCTACCAGGCATGGAAGCTAAAAGCTAAAAAGCTAAAAGCATTTTAGCTTCTACTGATGACAGCTGTGGAACATATCAAACAACCAAAAGATGTGAACCTTTAACCATGAAACGTACGTAACTTAGATACGAACACAAATGACATTGTTTTCTGCAGGTTGTTGAATAAGAACAACGTGAACAATTTGGATCCAGTCTCACATCATGTGTTGCATCTAAGATTCCCAGTGTTAATGCCTTTTTACCTCATTACACCACAGGACATAACCAACTTAGCTTTTGCAAGAAAGCACCACAAAGCAATTGAATTAGCTGAGGGATTTTACAATGAATGGATTACACTAATGAAATGTGTTGCTGCTGCTGCAGTCACTGGACTAGAATGGATAAACCGGGAAAACTAGTCGCGTTCGTCTGCAAGTTTAGTGTCAGTGGAACTGTGGAGTGAAGTGTAGAAAGCAGAAATAAAAATACAACAACATATAAATAAAGTATAGGCAGGTGTTTTTTCAATAATCATACAGTTGTTTTAAATGGACTCTAACATTCTAAACACAGTACCTAAGCTTAAACAAAAAAACTTAAAATAAGAGTGGGTTTTGTCTTAAGCTCCCAGGGTAACTGTGATAAATTATCAAAACAGAGACCTGGGTCGCACTACAATAGAACCAGAACAGACTCAATATGTTTCTCCTGAATTGTCATTATTCAAAGTGACTCACTGTACATTATCCCCCTCACAACAGTGGCTTCCAGCCGCTGAAAACAGCAAAGATTTATAGACGATTGGAATAAAAGGAAACCAAATGTGGCCATAAAGGCTGTTTTATAGAGCAGGAGGCAGTGCAGCTCACTAAACTGTTGTCAAATAACACTCTCCTCTTCATATATTCAACATATTTCGAGAGAACACTACAAAATTGCTGATAATGTGGCATGCAAATAAATTTGATGTAGATTTTCTTCAAAATCCTGCGTCGTCTGCTTTATTTATTAGACCCTTTTCACTGAGGGAAATATGGGCAAACTTTATTCATCAGCAATAAAGTTTTTTCATTGTTGTTTCCAATGACGTAGTGTACAAACACAAGAGTACAGCAAAAGTTGTACTGTAATATACTTCTTTCTGCGCATGGATTCATTGAATAAGAGGTTGTTAATACTAGAAAATGTTCCACCAAAATAACAACACCCTGCAGGAGAACAACAATGGTGATTTCTTTCCAGTTCCGAATTGAAGCCATGTATCAGGAAGGGCATCTCGGGTAAAGCCTGACTCAGACCCCCGATGAAGGGAGCAGCGAAAAGTCTGCTCTCCCTGAGTGGACCAATGAGATAAAGATAGTACTGAGATGCCTAATGGTGCATATAACCATGTCAGTCCATTGCCACAAATATAAAACTCAGTAAAACAGCCCTTGAGGACGTCTTTATTTCACTTTATTTCAGGAAATATATATATTTTTTCTCTCCCCATTGTTCGGTGAGAGTTAATGAGCCACAGCCATGTTGTATCTAACTGGAGCCTCATGAGACATAACAGAAAAAGACACCAGGACACTGCAGGACAAAGGGCAAAACCCAACTTCACAGACTTAATCTTGTTTTTCCTGCCACTTCTGTTTGTATCACACAGTCACGCAGAAATGGAGCTGGAAAATTTGTTGTGCTGCTTTTATAGTACGAGGTGGGCGTAACAAATTCCATCAAAAAGATGCTGCTGGCACACATGACAACAATGTTACCTCCAATTTTTAATTTTTCAGGGCTGACAGAGAACCTCCCTGAGCCCACTCAGGACTACTGTGAGCAACATAAGATGTGATTTTAAAGGTAAAAATGACCACTAGTTGGTGTTCTATTCATTTAGAAATCCCATGTGTTATAGCTTTAAGCTCTGCAGGCCACACAAGCTAAGCTTGTGGGCCAGTTCAGGCCCTGAGCCTCTAGTTGGATATATTGGCTGTAGAGCATGAAACAAAAGTGTTGGGTCTGGATGATCAAGACAGGTGTTGTGAACCAGGTGCAAAAAAAAAGCAAAAACAACATTTTATGTGCATGAACATGTCTCTGTTTATAGTTTTGGTCTGCAAGTGTTTACAAAGGGAGGAATAATGAGAATTATTATTGTTCTCTTGATAGTTTCAATGACAGAGCTCTAACTTTAAACAAAACAAATCCTGAACAATAAATAACTTTAACAGTCCTGACTGTTAAAGTTATTTATTGGTCATATTTGTTTATTGTTCAGCATGAAATGATTACAGGGACGGAAAGTTTGGAGAAAAAGCTAGAGAAGCCAGACTGAGATGGTTTGGACATGTTCAGAGGAGGGACAGTGGATACATTAGTAGAAGAATGATCCTAGAGATGGAGCTACCAGGTAGGAGACCTCCGAAACCCCTGACAAAGGGACAAGCCAGAAAGAGGAGGAGAAGAGGAATAACTTTAACAGTCTTCATTTTGACAGTACATCAATATTTAGTTTGACAGTCAGCTGTTTAATTTTTTGATGTTTTGGGGAGATCTTTTTGGTTTTTCATTTGTTTCTTAAAGGAAAGTGTAATCATGTCACAGGTGGACAGTCAGCCTCGAGATCTGAGAAATCCGGTTGACCACCTCATCTCTCAGAGTAGCCCTTTCTCACTCGAAAACGAAAAAAATCACCCAGTTTCACCTGTCGCACATGCTCGCACAGCCATTCCATCTTAAAAGAAACACTTTTTTTTTTACTTTGGCTTTGTGAGTGGATGTACCCCCGTTCTGTTCGTTTTGCTGTAATATGGGGTTAGCGTAGCGTTGATCTGCGTTTATCTCTCTTCACAGCCTATGCTTTACACTCAGCCGCACCGTTAGCTACATGCTAACCTGCAAAACATCGGCCCTTACGCATGGAGCGCTGTTAATGACATTGATTGGCTGCGTAAGTAAATATGTGTAAAACGCATCACATCATTGGCCGAACAGTGTTAGTTATTGTTTTACTAAGGTACCGCCTGTTGTCACGTGCCAGTCACCTTGGATTTTGTTTTATGCGCTGCACATGCACATGGGAGGAGTGCGCTATTGCGAGTGCGCAGCCTGAAGGGAACATTGCATGACAGTAGAATGTGTGACACTTGTTGTTCTGACTTGTTTTGCCAGCCGTGTTAAAACACTCAGGGAGTCGTGTTTCTGCAGAGGTACAGGATAACAGCTGTGTTCAGTCCAGGCCCTGCCATCGATTCTTTTGTGTTCACCAACTCTGTAATTTCCACATCAGGTAGAAGCTACAGTGGGTTTTTGTGTGTGTGTGTTGACAGATCAGTCAGACTGATGAACCATTCATGTCATGTGCACGGTCCATCAGTGCCTCACAAATCGATAGCTTCAAAGATCTTGCTGCCTTGAGCTAACACGCAGGGAAGCCTTTGAGGTAATAGCCCCGGTCTGATCGTTCCGCTTTGCCTCTGCGTCTCAGAGCGCCGCAAGGATGCAGAGTGATATCAGTCTGGTCCTCTGCATTAGAGGAGGTGAACAAGTCACTGTAGTGATCTCACCATTCCCACTAATCTCTGCACAGATTAGGTCACAGATCTACCGCAGCGTCCCCAGTGCTTTTGATTTGTACCTGTATTGACTTACTAAACTCACTGGTGTGAAACATGGCTTTAATTACCTATTACCCTAATGAGACAATTCATCATCCCCAAGTGGCTCTTTCCCTCCACCCTAACCAAGTGGCTATTGGTTTTCCATTTCCTAAATTCAATCCATAAATTTTACAGTGATGGAGCGCGAGGTTGGAAGAGCGGGGCCTCTTATACAAATCTGTGTTAAATGTCAACTCTGCAATTAGATACGTATTGATCTCTTGTAACATGGTCCAATACTTGACCTTTTTAAGCAGTGTCTGCTAAAAAAATCATGAATTAGAAACTTTTCTTTTTCCTGTGTAAATAATAGTAAGCATGATATTTAAATGGAGCAGATGATGTAGCTGCATCTTCTCCTTTCTACCTCCATGTCCTCCCTCACTGCAACCATCAATCTCCTCTTCCTCTTTGTCTCATGCTGTAGCTCCATATTCACTGCATTTTCTATATTTCATAAATTAATTAATGGAGGAGTTTAGATATTTAGGATCAACTGTTCAGAGCAGTGGAGACTGTGGAGGAGAGGAGAAGAATAGAGTGGAGTCAGGATGGAACAACTGGAGAAAAGAGTCTGGAGTGATCTGAGATAGAAGAGAGTCAGCTAAGGTGGAGGGACAGGTTTACAGGACAGTTGTGAGACCAGCCATGATGAATGGACGAGAGACACTAGGAATAGACAGAAGACAGGAGACAGAGCTGGAGGTGGAGGAGTTAAAGATGCCGAGGTTCTCTTTAGGAGAGACGAGGATGGACAGGATTAGGAATAAGGACATTAGAGGGACAACACAGACAGGGAGGTCAGGAGAAAAAGCTAGAGAAGACAGATTGAGATGGTTTGGACATGTTCAGAGGAGGGACAGTGGATATGTTAGTAGAAGAATGATCCTAGAGATGGAGCTACCAGGTAGGAGACAAAGAGGAGATTGATGGATGCAGTGAAGGAGGACATGGAGGTAGTTGGAGTTGGAGTTGAAGATACAGAGGACAGGGGGAGATGGAAAATGTTGACTTGGGTGGCAATCCCTGAGAAAAGGGACAAGCCAAAAGGAGAAGATGAAGATAACTAATAATGTTCATTGCATCAGGTTCAAAAACTCTGCTTCATAGACCTTAAAAAATGCTTCTTAACTCCTGTGAGCCATACAAAGGGACTTGACGGCTGCATTTGGCCTTGATTCTGACACGTCTTCTTTATAACCATGAACATTCACCTTTGTTGTTTATATCATCTCACAATAACATAAACTATTTGGCTTCACCACAACAAACCTGAGGACTACAATGTGTTTTTAAAAAGAATCCGCCCTCATAGAAATATTTTCTAGGAAAATATGAATATCAACTTTTCTGAGAAGTTTTTGGTTACATAATAACAAACTTTTCAAAGCTCAAACTGTGGACATGTGGAGGGATTTCTGTGTATTTAGTCAGGATCTGGCAGCTGGAGAAAAGTGTTTCACTGAGAATTTCAAATTCAGAGCTCTGAACAATGGCTGCCCATCAGTGTGGGGGTGTTTCTGATGGAGAACCGGAAACAAAGGAAGACCTCACTGAGTGTATCAAGGTGTTATTGTTTAATTTTTTACAGAAATATGATAATCATGTCAACTGCTCTCATCAGTTCTACTTCTGACCATGAGAGAACTCTGAATCATTCATGTCACAACAGTACTACCTCGGCCTTACAACAGACTCATGAAATATTCTCACATTCTATAAAAATCTGTGGTTTTTATGCTGTTGGAAAACATGCAGAAAAATATAGCATTACATAATAATTTCAATTCAACAATGAAAAATTAAATATGTTCATATTTTATAAGGCATTTAATGGAAAACAAAATCCATTTTCTGTTGTTTCCCAAGGCCTTTGCTTTTAACTTTGACAAAATTCCCCCTTTTACAATAGTTAGTCTGGTTGAAGTAAATTAATTTCTTTTGTGGATATTTCAAAGCGTAAAAAAAGGCCATATATTTAACACACCTTGTTCATAAAAAAGAAAATAAACAGTGCCTCCTGAATATATTTCATTTTTCTATGATGTATTAACTGAAAGAATAAAATGCACATTAGCAATGTTGGGACTATGGCATTACTTGTAACGCCGTTACGTAACTAAAATACTTTTCTCGGTAACTAATAACGTTACACGTTAATTATCCCATTCAGTAACGCCATTATTGTTACTGTGGTGTAAAGGGGCTCGTTACTCGTTACTATCTGTGGTCCAAATGGACGGTATTCTCCCGGCCACGGACACAGGACTCTGTGGCAGTGGAGTCTGTCTGCTGTCTGTCAGTCATGAGTGAAAGACGGTCGTCCACACTAACTGAACCTATGTATTGAAAAAAAGCAATGATTGGTTGACATAGGTTAACATTTCAGGCAAAGCCAATCAGAGAGAGACCTGGGCGGGTCTTCTTACCTTATAGGGAAATAAACAGTTTCACACACAAGCGCCACTGTACAGCAGGACACACCCACAAGCAAGACGACGGCAAGTGGCGAGTTGAGGTTACAATAAAGATGCCTGTCAAAATGTCTAAACATCTACTTTGTTTTTATAGTTCCACTATATATCATTATGATAGCTACTACAGAACACAACAAAAAACTTTAAAATTTGTTCATTTTATAATTACAAAGTAAAGTAACTAGTTATTAGTTACTTTTATAATTTAGTAACTAGCAACATAACTAGTTATTTTTTCAGAGCAGTAACTAATAAAGTAAAGTAAATAAAGTAAAGGTACTTTTTTAAAGTAAGTTGCCCAACACACAACACACATGCACATCACAGATTAGGTCAATGAGGCCATACCAACGGCAGTAGGGGTGGTGATGTGAGTGTGTGTCTGTGATTTACGGTCCGTGGTCCAGAGACTGCTGGGATTTCACAGCAGAGAGCAGAGATGGTCAAAGACTGTGTTATTCCTTGTGAAGAGACGCAGTGTGACTTTTCTTTCCTTTCCCAATTGTTTTTGTTACTGTTTCTCCCCAGAGATCTGGCAACCCTGGTCAGCAGCAACAGTATGGAGTCATCTCAAATATCCTGAGACCTTCGATTAAACCATGGTTTTATAGTTTCTAAGGTGAAATGTTCAATAAAATACCACAGCATATCTCCAGCCCACATGTTCACTCCAGCCTGGTGGGAGCTGAGCTTGACTGGATATAAAGTCACTTTCACATCCTATAATACATCTCTGACATTGAAAATGTATGAGGGCAGTGTGCTGTGTGCTGACTTAGCACTGGTTGTTATAAAGTCATGCAACCATTAAAAGATGGTGTTGGACTTCAAAGTTTCTCAGACGACGTCCATGTCTTCTACCAAAGGCTGGACGTCTTTTCAAGACTGTTGGGGAGCTTTTGTAGTAGAAACAAAACATGTTTATTCTTTTGCCACAGCAGAGGCCAATATGATGTTCATTCAGAAATATGTGATTTTTCAGCTCTTTCACCAGTATAATATAGTCTAATAGCTTCCTAGTCTGTAAACCATGCAGCTCAGAGCTTGTAATGATGACCCACTGTCCACTATATCAAACCATTCATTGACTTTCTTCTCCTCTGACCAGTAGACAGTTTGTTTGGTCAGATTTATGTGAGCACATCTGCAGTTTTTCCTCTGTCTCCGTTGCGCTCTTGCTTTAGTGTTTTGTCCTTGTCTGTGACTCTGCAACTTTTGGGGCGCCTGATATTTGCTTTTATTTAATCCACTAAACATGACCAGATTCAATACCTTTGTATTAAAGCTGCTTCTGTTGTTTCTGTTTTCCATTGGAGATTGATTTTTATGATACCCGACCTTTGTTTTGTCCTCCCTCACCCAAATATCTACCTTAAGGAAAAATGTAGACGCTCTTTTTCAATATAGTTTGCAGTAGAAGTTTATACCACCAGACGTGATGTCTCCTCAGGGGCCCGGAGTTTCATCTTCGGTCAATTACCAGATTCTTCAGAGATGTGATTAGTTTTGTGCACAAGATATAAAGGACACAGCTGTTGTTATCACGTTCCCTCTAATTGATTTTCACCATTGTACATTGAGTATTTGTCAATACTTTTGTCGTAAGGACAAACGTCTCAGTGCCAGTTGTGGCAGTGCCAACTCCTTGTCATTGTGATTCACACCACTGCACACAAAGAAATGTGTCCTCTGCTTTAAACCCATCACCAAAGTGAACAGTGGGCAGATTTGAGCGCCTGGGGAGCAGTGGGTTGGGATGGTGTCATGCTCAGTGCACATCTGAAGTAACCTGGCAGTAGGTAGATTCGAACCTTGAGCCCTCCAGATGCCAGTCTTCAGACCACCACTGCCCCACTAGTTTATTTTAGATTTTAGATTTATAGAATGTTATTAATCCCTTGAGAGTATCCTTCAGGAAATGATGTCTCTGCATTTGACCCATCACCATAGTGAGAAGGGACAAGTCCATTTCCTTAACCACTAGACCACCAAGTGCGCCCAAAGTTTGAGATGCCAGGGATTGAACGCGGGACCTCTACCATGAGAAGCATGCACTGCACCACTGAGCTACATCTTCACAACAGGATAGTGTTGCAGTCGGGCAACAAGTAAACATTTGGAGATATGGGCTGAGGTGCAGATATATGGAGCGACTTGTGAACTAAGATAAATGATATGTAAAAGTCATGCATAAAGTCTGAAATGGTAAAATTCTCTTTAGCTGGCCTTTCACCATGCCATGAAGAGGGAAAAAGTGGGCATTTTAGGCAAAAGACAGAAGTGTAGACATATATAAATATAAACCATATATATAATTTGGAAAAATTTGGTGGGCCAGATTAAAAATCGGAATGAGCAGCATTAGTTTGCTCAAATCCGAGCGATAAGAAATAATTTACGATTTTAGGTTTTTTCGTTCACTTAATTTAAAACAGTAGAAATATTTTGAAATACTTGCATGCAAAAAATATTGTAACTTATTCTTCAGGCAGTCAAGTCTAGTCTCAATTTTTCTCTTCTCTGCTGAGTGATAATAAGTTCTCTTTCCTCCAGGGTCAGAGTTCTTTCAGGTTCTTTCTAAGGTTAAACACCTTTTCTGAAAGTGATAACATATAGAAATGTTGGCGTCTGTGATCCTTGGTTTCTAAGGTGATATCACATTACCATGCAAACCTCCTATAAAAAGTGGAGTCTCTGACAAAATTCAGAATGAACGTATTCTAAGAAACTGTTATACTAAGGGAATAACATTCAGTTTACAATAATGAGGTTTAGATTCTGTCAAACATTTCTTTCCAAAGCAAGACACCGATTTTGGAGTTCTTGTACACTAAGAAATCCAAAAATATCCAAAATGTTTTCTAAAAGGTTAAAATGCTCCTATTGGATGAATCTTAAAGTAAACGTTTTGAGAGAACAATGTTATTACAGTCATTTTCACATCATCCCAGGGATGTTTCTCCTTCTGCTCTGTCTCATGTAATTCACGTCTTTCATAGTCAACATGATAATGGCCCCTGGGTTTTAAAAGAAGAATGTTTTTCTGTCTGATCTGTGGAGAAATGACGGTTCTGTCACTCTTTAAAGCAGACGACTGGGTCTCTAAATACACCAGCCCCATTATATTGACACAGCACATGCACTAGTTTGGGTCAGTGTGGAGGAAACCGTCATGGATCACACACTAATGATCAACAAAATTCTCTTTTCTGCTGTGACACTTTTGTTACAATTAAAACAGTTTTCTTCCCGCTGTGAATCACTGCTCCTGATAAAACCCTGCACTCTGCTGCCTAATTACAGTATCTGGTTTTTTTTTATTATTATTATTTTCCCTAAATCCTTGACTTTTTTTGCTCAGGAAAAATGCAGACTCTTGTTTAAAAGCTAAAGCTGTTCAAGGGAGATTCAAAGTGTGTGTTAATTACTGTCCTGTAACCGAGAGCCAACCAACCAATCAATCAACTCAGCACAGCCTTATGATCGAGTGGAGAACGGACGTCTGCCAAATTCAGCCACCGACATTTCAGATGAGTTCGATTTATTCCTATTAGGTCATTTACTGCTCGTACTGTTCGGCTGCAGCCACACTGTTCATTAGTGTTGTCACTTAAACCCTTCTCCACCCACTTTAGGCTGCAGCCCAATTCTGTGGGTGCATTTCAGCCCAACCTATTGGAGCCAGTGAGAACTGTGAGACTCAACTAAAGCCACACTTTACAAACAGCCTCATTTTGTTGAACCCACTGGTTCAGGCTTCACACTGTCAGCTGCCAGGACACAAAAATGACTTTTAATTAAAAATAAAAAAAAAAGAGTTGTTTAGTCTTTTTTATGTGTCTATTTCGTGGTCCATCAATGCATTTATTTTTTCTTTTTTGCAAATCTATGGTCACTCTGAACCCAATTTGAGTCCAGTCTTCCATCCATCCATTCATCTTCATCTCCTTGTCCGTTGCCGGGTTGCAACGGCAGCTGGCACCACCCAAATCACACTGCACCATATTGTGAGCCTTCCTGTGGGTGGTGAGTTAACAAGGAGGTTGGGACGGTGCTTTGCCCAGAGCACCTCAGTGGCAACCTGGCAGCTGGGGGATTCGAACTTGGTGCCTTGCAGACCCAAGTCCGCTCCCTTAACCACTTGACCGATGCTGCCTCCGAGACCAGTCCTCAAGTTAACAAATCTGAAATAAATGGCCCAGCAACAACAGTTCTGGTGTTGGAGAAAGGTGGGTTAAGGAACCACAAGGTCCAGAGGGTTCCAGGTTCGAATCCAACAACTGCCAACTTACCACTGAGGTCCACTGAGCCTGGCACCGCCCCCACCCACTGCTCCCTGGGTGCTCAAGCCTTGTTGTTACAGAGTCCGTACTTAATTTAATAAATCTGAAAAAATTGGCCCAGCAACTACATCCTCTGTGTTTTTACACGACTGTATAAACGATGGAGAAAATCTCTGAATAGAATTGCATCGTTTAGGATTTTTATGCATTTGAGAAAAAAAAAAAACTTAAGAGCAAAGGAGCATTTTATTAGCACATTTATATGAAGCCCTTTTTTCTTCTGTTCTTCAGCGAACTGCAGGAACATAAATTTATATATTTCTTCTTTAACTTACTTACTTATAGACCCATTACCTTACGTTTTTTATAAATTCTTCATCTTTTGTCACCCAAAATAAGATGAGTGTTTTTTATTTTATAATAAATATTTGCATCAACACAACATAAACAGATTATTTTCATTAAACTGCCATTTTTACTGCTTAAAGCAGGGTTGTAATCAGAGGTTTTTCTCTGTTTCTCTTTTCTTCATCATGTTTACTCACTTACTATCAATTATTGTATTCTGATTTGTGTGCATATGTGTGTGTGTTGGTGTGTGTTTCCATATCAAGTGATGGATTGCATTGCACAGGAAATGTCAGAGTAAAGATGGAGAAGCCTTAAAGGTCTTCTCCTGGTGTGGATTCAGACTCAGATTCCTGTCTTTGATTTTATGCTGATGTTATTTACATCTCGAGATAAAGGGGAAAAAAAAATCCATCCATGACTTTAAAATGACATGGTTATTTTTCCACACCTTTATCTAATTGGTTATTCATGAATTTATGAATGTAAGCTCCACCTGTATCACCTTCCTCAGTTTAGAGAGCCTGCAGCTCAGCCTCCTGGATGTGGAAGTAATTTGAACATCTATGTTGTACAGTGTGAAGACATGTGGATTGTAGAGCGTTGCCTGGTGGACGTACGTGGTAGAATTCTAATGATCTTCATCAATTCCTCAAGGGTTTTTTTTTTTCTGGATGTTTTTTAGAAAATGTAGTACAAAAAGTAATACATACTTCAAACCCTGTCCTTGACTGTACACCATCAATCAGGTTATAATGTGCTGCATATGTTAAGATAACCTTTAGCCCCATGACCAGCTCTGACAAGACAAATGGCCGTCCCATCTGTGCTTATGAATGACTTTGAAGTTAACCTGGAGTCTCTGACATCACTGGTTTTAACAAATGAAATTAAAATGTGTCTTCTTCTGCTTCCTCTTCCTCTTCTTCATTTCATGTTTTGCTTGTCTCTATTTCAGCTTGGGGGTTGCCACAGCAAATCAACATTTTCCATCTCCCCCTGTCCTCTGTATCTTCTACTCTCACTCCAACTACCTCCATGTCCTCCCTCACTGCATTGATCAATCTCCTCTTTGTCTCCTACCTGGTAGCTCCATCTCTATGATCATTCTTCTACCAATGTATCCACTGTCGCTCCTATGAACATGTCCAAAACATCTCAATCTGTCTTTTCTTGCTTTTTTCTCCAAACCTTCCTGTCTGTGTTGTCCCTCTAACCTCATTCCTGATCCTGTCCATCCTTGTCTCTCCTAAAGAGAATCTCTTTAACTCCTCCACCTCCAGCTCTGCCTCTTCCTTTATTTTTACGTTCCTAGTGTCTCTAATCCATCCATCATGGCTGGTCTCACCACTGTCCTGTAAGCCTTTCCCTTCACCTCAGCTGACTCTCTTCTATCACAGTTCAACATGATATTAAAATGTATTAATATGAAAAGTATCTCCCTTTTTAATGCACTTTTAAAAGTAACTATGATAAACAGCTTGCAGTATTATTGAAAAGTCAGTGAATGTATTGTTTTACAGCCCAACATAGTGACAACTGCAGCAGCATGTAAACGACCTCATCTTCTCCACTGAAGAGATGGAAGGGATTTATTTTACATTGTCCCAAAAACAGAGAGTCCTGGTTTGTGGTTCTTCTTTGACAGATGGCCTCTCTGTGTGAGGTTCCATTTCCCTCCCTTTCAGGTGTTCTGCTATAAATGGTTCCTACTTGCAAATGTGTGACGGACCGTCAGTCTGTTAAGGCTGTATACATATTCCCAGGTATTACGTTAGAAAATCTCACTCATGAAACCAATGCCTGCTGATATTTTCTTATCTTCACACATTTAAAGAATAAGTTAATGCTTATAAAGGGTTGTAACGTTACAACGTTCCCATAAAGCAATGATTCCCGACCACTGTGCCGTGGCGCACTGGTGTGTCATTAGTGATGAATATCTACTTTAACGTAATTGAGCTGAAAACTGTTATTTATCTATTAATTTCATATGTCTTTACTCCTGTAGGGCAATAAGCATTGTTAACGAAACAGGCTGAGATTTAAGTGAATAATGAGATAACTTAAGGTAGAATATTGTGTTTTTGGAATAATATTACTTACATATTGAGGATTAAGTCTGTGGGAGTTTGCCATGATTTTACTACAATATATGTGGACATTTACGAACATAGATACGGAGAAGAAACCTTTTGTTTTTTTTGCAAAATGACACAAATTGGCAGGGAGAAGATATTTTGTTTGTTTGAGCATTATTCTCATTATGTTTCAGAGAGAAACTGTGATCATTCGTGCATCTCCCACTACCTTCATCCTCTTCCTCCTCAGTTTTCTTTTAAAAATCCTAAAAAAAAAATCCCCCTCCTCATCTTAATCTACTGTACGCTATATTATATTACATTCAATACGGTACATTTGACAGATGCATATATCCAGTAGCAGTTCTGGCTACATGAGTCAGATGTGTGGTGTATGATTGTACTGTCATCATACAGAGTGAGACCAACACTAGTTGTTAGTTGTGGGCCCTAAGATCCACTCGTACAGTGTAATCAACATATTGCTGCATCAACTAGAAAAAAAAACTCACAGTGTACGCCCATCTTTAGCAAATGAAATCCATGCCAGCACATGTTATATTAAAATATATATGCATACATATATAGACTTTTATTTTTCAAAGGGAATGTTAAACAGAACACCAGCATGATTTTTTCCTCTATATGTGGGCCTGTGCTCCACTGGTGTTCCTTCAGGGTGTACCACGTTCTTGCCCAATTACATCCCTCAGATAGTCTCCCAGCCCCCGCCCTCCTACATGTTCACTTTCAAATTCAAAGAAGAAATAATTGGTCGGATTCTCGCCTTTTTAACATGAGTCACCATGTCCATGACAGCAGGTCTCGCTATCACAGCGTTGGATTTTACTGTCAAAACCATCAGCATCAAATCCTACATTCATCTCCATCCACTGAAGAAAGACTTTGTGTGAATTTCACTATCAATCGACAGCAGCTTCATTCAAAACGGAATAAAAAAATGTTTTTTTCAGCTGTCGGTTCAATGACGGTTCCTGTGAGAAGGTCGATGCTTGTCGCTTATATACAAACGTGTTGGTCGTGTTTTCAGGGAAGAATTGATACAACGTAGCTTTGAAGTCAACCTGCAGTCAAAACACACTGTGACAAATGACTTACTGTCAGCAGCAGAGGACGGCTCTCTTTGACGGCGCCCACGCAGCCCAGACAGCCGATTACCATGATGATGGTCCCAACGGCGATGAGCAGGTTGGCTGCTGAGAGGGAGGGCAGGGATGATGATAGGGTGGCAAAGCTTCCCTGGGTCACTGAGAGCCAGACCCCCACCCCCAGTATACCACATCCTCCCAGCTGCAGGGGAGAAAAAAACGAGAGAGAGGAGAAGAGCTGTCAGCTTAATAACAAGGTCAAACAGAACACAAACACTGATTAATATTCAGAGGAATAAAAGTATCTGAAAACCTGCAAATGGGCTGCATTTTTTTTTTACATGTTCTTGGGAGCAGAATTAAATTCCCGGTGTTCTGAAATATTTTCCTACCTATAAAATCTTCCTACCTGCGTGAATTAACTTTGCATGGGCACAACAAGGGTTTCTCAAGTGCTCACAGCCTATAACTTTCTGCTACCAAACCGGTTAAAAAGGTAGAATCTTACATCAATGAGTGATTTTGAGTTTATTGTTGTTAGTTAAATATAGTTGCATTATTGATGATGGAATCCTAGCCATTCTATTGTTCAGTTCTTTTGTTGATATGGGTATGGATCAAGTGGAAGTAATAGCCAGATGTGGACAAAAGGAGACATTATTTCTCTGCAGCCTGACACCAATTCACCCACGGACCAGTACCGGTCCCCGGCCCAGAGTTTGGAGACCACTGGTCTACAGTACAGTGTTCTTTTTCATAAAGTCGCCTCTTTATTAGCAGTTGGATTCACTTTCCTGATGAAAATAGAAAAAAAAAATAGATGTAAAGATTGACGGATGGATGGCCAGATAGATAAATAGATAGTTAAATGGATGGAAAGATGATTGATAGATTTTTTGTGTAAAGTATTGAATAAAGGCTAAATTGCTGTTGGGAAAATGGAAAAAGGATAATGATAATACAAACACAAACAGTATAATTTGGACAAGTGGTGGGCCGGATTACGAAGCCAAATGGGCCATCTCTGGCCCACGGACCATTGTTGAACACACAATCTACATTCTTAAATTTATTTTAATTCACACGTCAATTCCAGTGTAGACTGTGTCTCCAACAGTAAAAAAGAAATTAGTTTGCTGTTATAAACAGAGCTGTTATGAACAGAGCTGTTAAGAACAGAGCAAGTAAAATGACTCCTCTATTTACAGTAATAGGATGAATAGTAATATTAGTCTGTATCCGCTCCATTAATTAGATAGTTTTTTTTTTTTTGTTTTTTTTTACTGTAAGCTGGAGACAATGTATATCTGACTCATTAAGCTGCTCCAGGGTGAAAATCTACCCACAATGCAGTCCGGAAAACCAGCAGATCATTTATTTAATGTTGTTTTTCACATAAACAACATATTTTCATTTGAACTAAGAGCATTTCTGTGTCAAAAGACATTTCCCACATGTCCATCATAGACAAAAATCCTGCAGTCACTAAAAAGTCCAAAGGCATTGAGCCTTACATGGGTAAATACATACAACATTATTGAACACAAACTTGTCTCCTGTCTATTTCTAGCTTCAACGCAGGATTTTATTTAATGAGCTCTGCAGCAAGAAGTAGGGCAAGATAAATAAAAAAATATATATATTTATTTGGCACAATCGTTCACTTAGGAAACTGGGAGATTTAGCAGGTTGGCTCATAATGCCCTGCAGTGAGTTCTCTAATGAAGACCAGCTTCAGTGATAAAGGTTGAAGGATGAAAGGGGCATCCAGAAAATAGGTGGTGGTGGTGGTGGGTTGTGGGTCGGGGGGAGTCTGGAGGACATAACAGTGTGTGACTATTCTCCAAACATCTCTGTCCAGTGCTTTAAATCCAATGATGCCACGTTCTCATTAATAGGACAGACAATTCAGTCCAATTAATGCAGTTTCACCATTGATTGTTGACTGCGGTCAATTATATTCCTGAGATACAATGTTATTTGGCAACAAGAATCTGATTGGATTAAACCGCGTCCCAGCTTTAGAACTATGTACATAAATTCCTAAATATGCAATTTACTTTTTTATTGGAAGTATAAAACAACATGCTGCTCTTCTCTGAAACCCAGGCCACAGACTGGACCTCCTGGGACGGAGATACTGGAACATCTAATAAAGGTGGTTGATGAATCATGGTGACTCACCTACACTAATATAAGAGGGTGATATCATCCCAAGGTTTATTGACGTTTCTAACAATATTCTTCTTCTTTGGTGGCAACTGCTTGTTATTTGCTTCACTTGTTTTATTGATTGGTTGGTAGGTTAGTTGGATGGTTGGTTGGTAATTAAGTTGAGTGGTTGGTTGGTGGGTTTGTTAGTGGGTTAGTTAGATGGTTGTAAGTTATTTGGGTAGTTGGTGGGTAAGTTAGTTGGTGGGTTAGTTGGTTTGTGGGTTAGTTGGGTTGTTGGTGGGTAAATTAACTGGATGGTTTGTTGGTAGATTAGTTGGATAATTGGTTGGTAATTACGTTGAGTGGTTGGTTGGTGGGTTTGTTAGTGGGTTAGTTAGATGGTTGCAAGTTATTTGGATAATTGGTAGGTAAGTTAGTTGGTTGGTGGGTTAGTTGGATTGTTGGTTGGTAAATTAACTGGATGATTTGTTGGTAGATTAGTCTGATAATTGGTTGGTAATTAAGTTGAGTGGATGGTTAGTGGGTTTGTTATTGGGTTAGTTAGATGGTTGTAAGTTATTTGGATGGTTGGTAGGTAAGTTAGTTGGAGGGTTACTTGGTTGGTGGGTTTGTTGGGGTGCTTGGATTGTTGGTTGGGAGGGATGTTAATTGCGTGGTTGATGTATATGATGGATGGTTGGTTGGTTGGTTAGTTAGTTAGTAAGGTGGTAGTTTGTTAGATTAGTTGGATGGCTGGTGGGCTGTTTGGTTTACGTTGAGTGGTTGGTTGGTGGGTTTGTTAGTGGGTTAGTTAGATGGTTGTAAGTTATTTGGGTAGTTGGTGGGTATGTTAGTTGGTGGGTTAGTTGGTTTGTGGGTTAGTTGGGTTGTTGGTGGGTAAATTAACTGGATGGTTTGTTGGTAGATTAGTTGGATAATTGGTTGGTAATTACGTTGAGTGGTTGGTTGGTGGGTTTGTTAGTGGGTTAGTTAGATGGTTGCAAGTTATTTGGATAATTGGTAGGTAAGTTAGTTGGTGGGTTAGTTGGTTGGTGGGTTAGTTGGAGTGTTGGTTGGTAAATTAACTGGATGATTTGTTGGTAGATTAGTCTGATAATTGGTTGGTAATTAAGTTGAGTGGATGGTTGGTGGGTTTGTTATTGGGTTAGTTAGATGGTTGTAAGTTATTTGGATGGTTGGTAGGTAAGTTAATTGGAGGGTTACTTGGTTGGTGGGTTTGTTGGGGTGCTTGGATTGTTGGTTGGGAGGGACGTTAATTGTGTGGTTGATGTATATGATGGATGGTTGGTTGGTTGGTTAGTTAGTTAGTAAGGTGGTAGGTTGTTAGATTAGTTGGATGGCTGGTGGGCTGTTTGGTGAGGTATTTAGTTGGGTGGTATGATGGTAAAATAGTTGGAGGGTTAGTCAGCGTGTTGCTTGGTTGGTTATTTAGTTGGGTGGTTGGTTGGTAAATTAGTTGGATAATTGGTTGGTTATTAAGTTGAGTGGTGGGTTAGTTGGATTGTTGGTGGGTAAGTTAACTGGATGGTTTGCTGGTAGATTAGTTGGATAATTGGTTGGTAATTGAGTGATTGGTTGGGGGATTGCTAGTGGGTTAGTTAGATTGTTGTAAGTTATTTGCATAGTTGGTAGGGAAGTTAGTTGGTTAGATGGTTGGTGGGTTAGTTGGAGTTTTGTTGGTTTAGCTAACTGGATGTTTTGTTGGGTTGCTTGGATGGTTGATTGGTAGGTTAGTTGGGTGGTTGGTGTATATGAAAGCTGGTTGGTTGGTTAGTTAGTAGGGTGATCGGTGGTTATCTGGTTAATTAGTTAAATGGTTGATTGGTTGGTTATTTGGAGGGTTGTTTGTGGGCCTGTTGGTCGGTAGGTTAGTTTGGTGGTTGATTGGTTTATTAGGACTGTTTTTTTTTTTTGTTGGTTAAGTTAACTGGATGGTATGTTGGTGGGTTGTTTGGATGGTTGGTAGGTTAATTGGGTGGTTAGTGTTTGTGATGGCTTGTTGGTTAGTTAGTTAGTAGGGTGGTAGGTTGTTAGATTAGTTGGATGGTTGGTGGGGTATTTAGTTAGGTGGTGTGATGGTCAAATAGTTGGATGGTTCGTTGATGTGTTGCTTGGATGGTTGGTTGGAAGGTTAATTGGGTGGTTGTTGTATATGACGGCTGGTTGGTTAGTTAGTTAATATGGTGGTATGTTGGTTAGTTATGTGGATGGGCGATTTGTGGGCCTGGTTGATTGTTGTTTGGTTAGTTAAATGGTTGATTGGTTAGTGAGTTGGATGGTTGGTTGATGGGCCGGTTGGTTTGTAGGTTAGTTGGGTGGTTGGTTGGTTTATTAGGACTGTTCTGTTGTAATCAAAATGTGACCCATATATTTTGCTGTAAAAACAGACTAGACCCCCCACACACACACACACACACACACACTCTCTCTCTGCTAAATCAATGCAATACCTGTGTTGTAAAATTGTTGCTAGGTTACTGAACCAAAATAAAGTTCCTGAGAATTTTTAGTGCAGGTAAAAATACATTTTCTCTTTGTTGTTTTCTTCATGAACAGCCTCCAGTTTTTTGTGCACCACCTCTGTGTTGGATGAGATCATTTCCTGTTTTCTGGGAATTTTATATTTTATAATGATGGAGCAGCCTCCTCTGGTAGTAATACCTCTGGTAGTTTCTCAAGTTATATTTATTAAAATCAAATGTTATTACACTATTCTTCTTCTATTATTTTCAGATCATGGTTTGATGCAGTTTTGTGCATCAATGTTAAATATAATCTGTTGCTTCCAATAGTTATGAGCTAATGAATTGTTTGGAAAAAGAAAACAGATTTTACTCAGCGTTTCAACTGTTGATGAAATGTTCCATTTAAACAGTTTCCATGTTTGCTGTAAGTTTTTCATCTCAGATCATTCGTCCTCACAGCAGTAGCTTCACATTCAGTGGAACTTTGAAGTTTGTCTCGACTGAAATGTGTGTCTGCAATCAGGGGCGTAAATCTTAACCGCCACATCACACGCTACAGTGTTGAGAACTGTCAGGTCCATCTCCCGCAGCAGGTTTGTGAATATGCAGCTGAGCTGGTGATAATGGCTGCTGATGGAGGTTTTTTCCGTTATTAACATCCCTCCATGAACTGGAAATAAACCTTATAAATGTTTGCAGGCTGGAGCAGAAATATCTCTGCTCATAAACAAAGACCACTAAATGAATTATCGCAATAAAAAACACAACCTACAGCCTATTTCTGACACCTGGACTTGAGATGTTTAATGCAGGTGAATGACTGCATTTTCCAGTCAGTGAATATTTAAGCCTCAAACTCACTTGTATTAAACCCCACTCACGTGGAGCGCGGCCCAGTAAAGCGTGTCGTATAACTTCATTAGTAAGAGATGGGTTATAAATAGGCTTCATTAATATGCACTGGTTCATCAGTAGAAGTGATTTTAGTTTAAATCAACACTCATCATGAATATATTGCTTTGGTTTTTCAACAGGACGTCTTTCAAGCCCGTTCCTTACATAAGCATAGTAATAGTAAACACACGGAGAAGCTGTTAAATCCATGGAGAGATGAGGAAGACCTGGATATACAGTTCAGTCAGTGTGGGCTTCTATGTATATCCATCTCCAAGGAGAGACTGAGAAGTGACCGGTCCCTGCTGACTGACCACCCGTGACATGTGCTGAAGACCACCTTCAAGGACACATCGGTCCCTGAGAAAATACTTAATTGCCTCCTTTGCATTGTTGATGTGTTTTTCTGTGGTAATTACCAGCCTTATGGGACGGAAGCTGAAGCTTTCCTGTGGAACGTTCACAGCCAGGAGGCAGGATTCTTCACAGACCAGCTGTGCGTCACAATAAGATAATTTATTATTTTGAAAAAAAAGGGGTTCACCGTAAAGTCAACAGATTGTCCTAATTTAACTCTCACACAAAGCCAACGTGTTTATAAGACACATTTTTGAGTGTCTGTTTTTAAAGTAACTACATTTTATTTTATTTTAGTTGGCAACCTAAAGTTTTAACACAGTTGGAGCTTGTTAAATCTATAAAAAGTTGAAATGATTCAGAGATACAAAATAGACACAGGCAAACAGAAGAGTGGGTTTGTTTTGAACATAAATTGAACTGCTTGGCATCATATGTAGACTTGAAAGTACAAAAAGAACATTTTCTTTTCAGATTTTGTTTTGTTAAAGATGCTGAAGTTCTCTTTAGGAGAGACAAGGATGGACAGGATCAGGAATGAGGTGATTAGAGGGACAACACAGACAGGAAGGTTTGGAGAAATTGCTAGAGAAGCCAGATTAAGGACATGTTCAGAGGAGGGACAGTGATTATATTGGTAGAAGAATGATCCTAGAGATGGAGCTACAAAGAGGAGATTGATGGATGCACTGAGGGACAACGGATATTACAGTTGTTTGAGATAAGCTGAGTAAAGACAGAGAACTGTCTCTTATACA
>JAFBJS010001351.1:0-58428 GCA_016785265.1 Paraplagusia blochii | reverse complement strand
TAGTAAATATCACAAATACCACTATTGAAAGCAGATGTGTATAAGAGACAGAAAGGAGACAGCTTTTCTAATCAGCTTGTTCTGCCAGTTACGGTCACTGCCTCCAATCTTATTTCCCCAACAGGCCACAGTGGGAGGCGATGGTTGGCCACAACACATGGGTCACACATGTCCCAAACCCTGCTGGTCTGCAGCCGCTCTTATTCCATTCCACTGAGGAAATAGGAGTCGCTCCAGACCACTGTTCCACTGTTCCTTCATTTTCACTCTAATTTCAGGTTTCCCTTATCGGGAACAAGTGTTGACGCATCAATCTCCGAAGATGGTTAGGACCCCAGAATGGCCGCTCCTACAAGGTGGGACCTCCACGGAATGGTAATCACGTAGGATGTGAAGGAAACTGATCAATAATCTGGACACTCAACTATCACCAATTTCATCTTTGCTTGCAGATAATCAATAAAAGGGCAAGAACATGAATCACATACAATTATGATCAATTAGGAACCATGTGTTAAAGGATGATTAATGAATCAGGCCATTGTCTGTTTTCTCTCTGTCAACTCTGCTTCTCCAGGTTTGGACTCAGCAAGAATTCCTTAAATGGTAACACCTATTATTGATTGAGGTTGCCCTCGGTCACTACACGTAATAACATTGAACAAACACTGTCATCACCTCACACTGGGGTTTGTTGCTGCACATAAAACACTGAGCAAATCAATTTAAGCACCTCATTAAAAGGTGTTTAATTACTAAGTGGTTTTTATATTTTTATTTATTTCAGTTCATCCTGTTTCAGTGACGTATGACTGATGCTGACACTAGAGCAGGTAAAAGAAGGAAGTGGTTTCCCTCATACTGACCGTAAACAGCGAATTATATCTGGATAGAACACAGAAGAACGACCATTGCTGTGTTATTATAAAAAAGTCTGTTATTATACAGTAGGTGAGAGGCAGGATAAATAATTCAACTCTATTTTCACGCAAAATAAATTATGATTTCTGCTCCTTTCTTACCAGAGGTCGGAGATAACCTTGCAAAACTGACCGATCACTTTTCCAACTCATATCTCTCCACAGCAGATGTAGGACAGATGATTTAAATGCAAGTCTCATTAAGGACATCCAGGACATACGTAACAAAGACAACAGGAGATATTACATATATTAATGCTCGCATGTTGTTCAGACAGTCACAAAAAAAACGAGAGATTTCTTACATAATCCAAAGACTGAAAAGTGCAGTGTTTCTGGGTCAGCCATTATCTGCATACATTTGACTGGGAGACTCTGTGGAAGGCAATTCCCTTCACATGCTCCATGATAAGTCGAGTTGTATTTTTATCTAAATCTACTGAAGCGCTGCAGAGAATAAAAAAAAAATCCTTGCAAAGAATTTGTGCAAGAATTAAAAGCCCAAATCAACATGCACCACAGTGAAGCTGTTAATTGCTACTGCCTCGGTCTCCGTTGCTGATTTTTCCAATAATTTTCACAAAGGGAAAGTGAGAGTCAACTTCATCTATTCCACAACACTATTATGTTCTGGATGGTTTTTTTTTTAATCAAAATTCAGTTTTAACATGTGTTAATTGTGGTCCTGAAACTTAATTCTTGTTCTGCTACAGGTCTGTCACGTCTATAAAACAAGCAACATTGTTAATTCACACCCTCACACCATGGAAGGTTTCGTCCGTGGGTTTAGAGCCGTCCCCCCACGGAGACCTGGGTATTTCATTAAAGCTCCACTCAGACCTGGTATTAACATCTGTCAGGAGAGATGAGATCACACTCAGACAGCTCTAAGTACAAGTTTTCACACCTGGCATTAACATGTGTCCTGAACGCATCTCCTGTGACGAGAGAAAGATCTGACTCACCCCCCAAACCTGTATTTAAATACACATCGACATCGTGTCTCTTGTGTTTCTAACTGTAAAGATGTGTTCACTGTCAGTCAGTATGTGTCTGCAGAAGAGAGGGTAAGAAATAGATGAGGGAGAACGAGAAACAAAGACGTAGAAAGAGAGAGCGAGAGATTCAGGAATAAAACTCCATTAACAATTAGGAATCATTGTCCTGTTGTGTGTTGTATGCAAGAAACAAACATATATACATATTTTATGAGCAGTGTCTTATTTAAAAGACGCACAGAAAATATATTGCACTGTGTTTGGCCCTCTGTGTCTTTGGCCTCGTTTTTCTTTTGCACAAAACAAAGCTTTTTTAAAGAGACAAGAAAAAGGGGTCAGAAGGTGGCAGTAATGCAGCCCAAAAATACGACAGCTGATTAAAATGCCCAATAAAAACAACAAAATGGACTCATTCACATGGTGAGCCTTGAGATAAGAAAAAATATGTTATGTAATATCATTGAACACGGGGAGCAACTTCAGTAATGCAAACGATCTGTCATTGGTTTGAACTCGCTGTATCTACCTGACCACACAACTGTGGCTAAGATGTACAGGCCTAAAAATGTTGTCAATTGGCGTCAAAGGTCCTGACAGTGAACACGTCTCTGAAATCTTTGTCCTGACTTATTGTCATTGTTGTGGACCTCTAGGGTTCACCTTCTAGGCAAGATCAAAGCCCAGTTTGGTGCTGTTCAGTGAATATAAACTTACAAAAAACGGATAAAGAGTTTGTTGAAATATTCAGCTTCAAACGTCTCTTGGAGAAGATGATTCCAATCAATGAATGATGACAAACTTCAAGGCTGACGACTGAGTGTTGATTAAAAAGAATCAGGCTAATTTTCTTGACACAGAAATATTGATTGTAATGACTAGTCTGAGCTCAAACAAACATATTATTAAACAAAATACATAAAGAAATAAAGAACATAGATGTGGGAAAAGCAGAATGTCTGTTGATTGAGGGAGGTGCAGATGATGAGCAGCTGACTGAAAAGCACAAATGTTGCTTTTGATGCTGTGGCCACAGATCTTATATTGGGCGCCTTGATGCTCTGGTTCCGGAAAATTGTGTTGAATTCCCGAAAGGTTACAATCCTTGTTCTGTTTCTTGAAACGCAAAGGTCCTCTAGGATAGAAAAGTTTGTTGTTTTGTTTCCGTACTTTGTGAGGTTAAGTTCACACAAAGAAGTGCTCATCCTGACTTTGCACTCGAGAAAAAACAAGCGTCAGCATCGAGCAGGAAGTTAAAAATTTGTGCCCGATCACTATTTTTGCTGAGTTCAAGGCAACTTGTAAGAGAGTCTCTGCTGCACATGGACATTGCAGAACTAATAGGTTGCAAGTCTGCTGCACGTCCAGATGTGCAACGATAGTGACCCTGTCATGCACCGCAAATGCTGCAGCGATGTGATGACTTTCAAAGCTGTAGCTGTACCTGCTGACACCCTCAGGCCTTCTGCAACCTGAAGAATGTGGTTCAAGCAGCAACACAAAGACATCCTTTCACTCTGACACAGTAGAAACTCAATGTCTCTGTCATTGGTGTAAAAACCCAGGGTTCACCTCCAAGGCAAGTTCGAAACCCGGTACGGGACGGTTGGCATCCATTGGTCTCACCACTCGCAGAAAGGTATGGTGGAGAGCAGTGTGATTTGGGTGGCAGTTGTGAAGACTGCAGGCCCCCAGGAATGGATAAGCAGATGAAAATGAATGGATGAACAGTAGAAACTCACTAGGTTCATATTTTTTGTATCAATATGAGATGTTTTTCCCTGATTTCCAGCATGGATTTCCGGAACCAAATATTGTCCTTGCAGAGAACTGGCATCGTCCTCAACAGTTCGAAAGTCCTTCTAGGACTTAACTCTGAAAAGGCAGCTCAACTTTGAGAGTTCGACAGAGCAGACATACTGTACCACTGCAGGAGCAGGATACTGAGTTCAGTGTCATGATGTCTACCAAAACAGTTTGTTACACTTACTATTTCGGGTGTTAAATAAACCATTCGGGAATTCATGGTTCACTTCCACAGCTGCTGCATCCTTAACACAGTATTCCAAATCAGGATCATCACATCCTGAGGTAAAGTGTTACATCAGATGAGCCTGTCACCACATTGTCATTTACTGGGATTGGTGCAAACGTACTGCGGCGTTTCAAAGAGGCTTAGTAATAATCTCATCTACAACAGAACGGCTTTAAAACATGGGCAATTTTTTCTGCATGCTGTAATTTTCTCTGGTATAATTAAATAAAATCACAATATGGTTGGTAAATGAGTCCTTCACCTTGTTTTAGAGGTGAGATTTCTACATAATTCCTACAAAAAAGAAAAACTATCTTCATTTAAAATCTTCTATTTAATTGTTTTCAATAGTAGGTGAATAAAAACTGCTTTACGATATTCCATGTCAAACAAAATCATTGGCTGTTTGTCACCTTTAAGACATTCGAAGAAATGATTGAAAAACATTATTATTAAAATAATTTCATTACGGAAAATCTTGTATTTATGAGGATATGCCGCAATTATAACATGGATTCTGGACCCTCCATAAAAGCAATGCAAAGATAGTGAAATAAGCTTTAATTTCACTGTCACTCTCGGTCAAAATCTTAGTGCTAAACCTAAACATTTCCTCAGCTTGAACAGCATCCCACCTCCACCTGCACTCTAAGAAAGTCTTGCAATCAGAATTTGCTATTTGCCAATGTGGCAAGTTCAGATAACAGTTCAAAAATGCCTCATAAAGTATTTTTTATATATATCCACTTGTACTAAGAGACTGAATATTCAGCATGAGATGTCACGGAGTATTTATAAATACCAAAAGAAGAGAAGGCCTCCTGGATGCGGGAGATCATCGCCTCCGTGTTCGACCTGCACACACTGAGGCTGACAGCACACTCAATAAGCTCATGGAATGAAGTTTTAAGAGACAGCAGGTCACTAGTAACACGCAGCCGAGCCAAAACACTGACTCTACACAACCTGCTATAAATAAACTGACAGAAAGTGGAGGACCTGGAGAAGACGGAGCGAGGGACGGAGGGGGGAAGGTATATGAGAGGGTAAGTCACTGCAAATGGTAATCAATAAATCTCTAATCTCCTGAGTTTTCTCCTCTCTGCAGGGCGGAACACACACGTCCAGTATGGAAACACCCACTCCATGGACTAGGGTGGAGGTGGAGGTGGAGGTAGGCTGATTTGTTCAGTGGCATCCACTTTGTCAGACATGTTGACAGCGCTGATCCAGATCCGGGGCAGAGTTGGGATGGAGGGGACCGACTCACACACACACACACACACACACACACACACTAATGTGCTTCATCTTATTACCCTAACAGCAGGTGCTGCAACTGCCCCATAAATCATGTGTTGCCCTGGTGAGCATCCTGGAAGAAATATTCACCAGGCAAGTATTAATTTGAAACCAGCAGCTGTGGAGAAAGACATCATTGTGTGAAATGCGTCGGTGAATTGTGTGCTTATTTTACGAGGGAATAACCTCATCCTTTGACAAATGGAGAGTTGAGTCATTTGACCTTCTATTTCATGACCCCTGAACAATAAGACTTTTTTATACTGCTAACTGATTTAGCGAGGGCTCACCAAAAGGAAGCAGGGACAATATATAATGTATGTTTCCACCACAGGGTCGAAGATTTACTTAGCTGACCAAAGGTTTTTTTTTTTCTTAATTGACTACTAATTAAGCTAATAACACTAATAACATTAACCTAGCTACACACACACACACACACACACACACATATATATATATATATTTTTTTTTTCCTACCTATAAAATCTTCCTACTCAAATTAACTGTGCATGGGCACTACAAGGATTTCTCAAGTGCTCACAGCCTATAATTTTCTGCTACCAGACCAGTATGAAAAGTTAGAATCTTGTATCAATGACTCTGCGTCATTTTGAGTTTTTTGTTGTTGTCTTCACTGAGAATTTATTTTCAAAAGGAAACATTATTTCACTGCGGTCCGGCACCAATTCATCGATGGACCGGTACTGGTCCCCGACCCAGTGTTGGGGACCACTACTGTTCTGTATTTATCTATATCTTTATCTATCTATCCATCTATCTATCAATCCATCGATTGAACAATCCCTCCATGCATCCATGCAACAATGGACTTGGCAATCAAATAGTATAGATCTCAATCAAATAGAATCGACTCTTCAGATCTTCCTGACCTGGAGGAAAAATTCTACATTCTTTAACCGAGAACACAGATTTTTTTTTTCAAAATCAAACACATTTCTGATTCCAAATCCAACTGACTCCAAATCAGTGGTTCTTAACCTTGTTGGAGCTGCTGAACCCAACCAGTTTCATATGGGCATTCACCGAAGATCACTGAGTTGGTCTGTCTTGACCTCTGCAGTGTCTTGACCTCCGCAACAGATGCTCCACCAAACCCCTGAGACCGACTCACTGAACCCCTAGGGTTCGATCAGACCCAGGTTAAGAACCACTGCTCCAAATCATTAGACACACACTGACATCTGTAGGAGCCACATTTAAACATCTATGTGACGTCACACCCACCTCAGACCACTTCAGGGCCCTGAACATGAGTCAGGTGGCAGTTGAAATAAAACTGACGGTTGTGAAAAGAAAGAAAAAGAAAAGGAAAGTGAACAACCAATAATTTCCATGCACCAATTATGATTTTTCTTATTTCAGGCTCCAACATTCATTTCTCTGTGTGAGAGTGAATGACTGATTCTAGGCCTTTACTTAGCAGCCATTACCTAACACACTGAAAATGAAAAAAAAAAGTGAAGTAAAACCAGATCTCTGTTCCTCCGAGCAGTGTTAAATTTGATATGACTTAGTTGAGGAGAAAGGAGGTTATGCCTGCCCAAATTACTCAAATTTCAGAATTTGGTCATTATTCTATGGCACAGTGTGGAATCACATCACCACAGCAGAGCCACAGAAACAGAGCAGCGGCGTGAAAATCCCTCTGACAGTGGGTGAGAGGAAGAGTCCAGGCTCTGGACCATGTGTCTCTTTATTACAGGACTGACAAGTGGAGCAAAATGACCGCTCACACACATTCACTCAACAATTTCCAGGGAGCCTGACCTACATGGTTGTTTGTAGCCTCTGTGCCATGAAGCAGAAACTCAGCTCATACAGTAGGTTTTGACAGGATCATAGCGTCCACAAGATTTACAGTCTGAGTTATGAGGTCTGAAGTTGAGCGGTGGAGTTTTTTAAGGAATTCATCAGGAAAACGTGCGTCTATTGTTTAGTTTAAGATCAAAATCAATGTAAAATATTGTATCATTGTAAAATTTTCACAAACCCATAGTGGTATTTGAGCATTCAAATATGTGGACGTTATTGTCTCCACAGTCAAAGGATATCAGGGAAAAAAGGCACTGGCGCTTTAAGGTGCACCTGCTGCCATAAAATGCTCCTGTGCAGAACAATCATCAGACCTAATGATTCCCAGCTGATGGACCTGCACACACGTGTGGATGTAAGGAGAACTCATCAGATAACGTGTGCCGTTTCCATGGCACTGAGGTTTCAGCTGTGTACATCACACCTAAATTTTGGTCCAAGGATCCAATTGATTTCTAAATGGATTTTTGATGAGGTCACATCAAGGTTCCCAAGACAGATGTCTTCCGACGGAGACAGGTGCAAATGGCAAGTAAATCTCTGTAAATTCCTGCTTTGTGCGGGCTTAGACAGTTAATATAAAAATACAAATAAATAAAGTAATGTCCTCCCTCACTGTATTCTCTTTGGCCTTTGTCTCCAACCTGGTAGCTCCATCTCTAGGATCATTCTTCTACCAATTTAACCACTTTCCCTCCTCTGAACATGTCCAAACTACCTCAATCTTCTCTAGCTTTTTCTCCAAACCGTCCTGCCAAACTAAGGCCCGGGGCCCAGATGTGGGCCGTTTGGCACTTTGGTAATGGGTTGAACACAGATTTGACATTTCGTTGTGTTCAGTGGTGTGGATCAAAATGTCAAAAGGAAAAGGAGTCCGTTTTACTTTCCTTAATTTAAATTATACTCGTTCACATTTGAGTCAGAACATACTGGGATTTACGTTATTGTTCAGGTTTATTTTCATTTTTTGTTAAGGCGCCGCTGAGGCTTATCTGCAGTTTCAACCAATACGTTTGACTTGTGTCAAATATAAATGTTTTGGTCTTAGTTCACTTTAGCCCATTAGGTCAGTGTCTCCACCTAACTACATTTGATAAATACCGTCTTTTTAAAAATACATACATTTTCTTCAACATGTCTGGCACGCCCTATAGTACAGTGTGCCCGATGTGTGTTGTTGTTGTAAGGAAGGGAAGTGTGGGTGTGGATTGTATATTAAACCCACGCCCTATAATCAGGTGTGCCTTATGTGTGTGTTAAATATAGTAACGGCACACATAACTGAGACTGTACCTTTTAGTATGGTGCGCCTTATGGTCGTGAAAATGCGGTAATAAAGACTGTTGTACATTCTTAGAATTCTCTTTCAAAATAATAGCAGTCATATAAATAAAGTGTGCTGGTAATACTTCACATTGTAAACAGGAACCAAAGCCCAGTCCTGTCCAGCTTTGTTCCTCGTGTCGTTGTGATTCAGGGACAAACAATTTCCCTCCTGATCGTATTTCCATAAATTTGTCACTTTAATCATTACTTTTTTCCGTCTTCATCTAGTTTTTCCTCTCTGTCTGCCTCACACAAATACAAACATGGTCACATTAACTGTATGACTTCCAATAACGGCCACATATTCTCACTCAGCCCCTTCAATGTCCCTCAGGGGGATTGCGGTAATACTCCTGATAGATTGAAAAATAGCTGCATATCCCTGGTTGCTGTGAAACTGAGCAAAGTATGGATGGTTTAACAAATCAACACTTTCTGATTGCTGCTGCTGCTGCATTCCTTCACGCTCTTTCTAATAAAGCCATTGCATATGGAAGGCACCTCAATCTGCTGAGGCCAGAAACACATTCCTGACAACCATATCATATGTCCAAACAACGCAAGGATGGCCAAGCCCAGTAGAAAGCTCAGTAGACAGTGACCGATGAGACGTGTCTCAGGCAATGGCATAACAAATCAGAGCTGCAGGACAGCAGAGTGCGGACCAATGAGTCCTGCCCGGCAGAACAAAGACGCCGTGAGAAATTATTAATGGAAAGGGAGTACAGAGAGGGCAGGAGCAGGGCAGCAAATAACTAGGGATATTTCATGAGAACTGCATGATAAAATACCACACTGCACCTTGTCACTGACGAGGCAGAGTCGTTACACCAAGAGAGGCAGAGTGGTGGGCGGGAGGAGAGGATGATGAAAAGATCTAAAGGGTCAGGAATCAATGTGCAGTCACAAACGGAATGGTGAGCTCCTCCACTTAGAGCACTGTGAAGTAGTGGGTGGGCACGGTGAGGCTGGGGTGACTGTAGTCAGGGAGCATTCACAACATTAAGGTTAAACACTGTCGCCCACTTGTAGGGTGTAGTGCCGACCTAATGCGACACCGAATGTGTCTTTGTTGGGATTTCCTCCATTTTTTTTTTTGAGTCATTTTGGGCTTTAACTTTGAAAAGCTCACTGGGCAGGGGTGGCCTAGTGGTTAACTGACCTTGTTGAGACCAACGACTTGACATACGCTCGTTAATGAAGTCCATATATCAAGTGCTGCCGGATCAGGAATGAGGTGATTAGGGGGACAACATAGGCAAAGGTTTGGTGAAAAAGCTAGAGAAGACAGATTGAGATGGTTTGAACATGGGGGGACTTGGTTTCCTAGTGGTTAAAGAAGGTCTCCGGTTTGTATTCCCCTTACCGCTGAGCATGGTCCCCCCAGAGCCCTTTTGATGGGTTTAATGCAGAAGCATAATTTCCCAAATGGTACTCCAGAGGGATTTATTAGATTTCTAAAAACACATTTAAAAATGCTTAGAGAAGAGACAGTGGATACATTGGTAGAATAATGATCTTTGAGATGGAGCTACCAGGTAGGAGACGAAGAGGAGATTGATGGATGCAGTAAGGGAGGATATGGAGGTAGTTGGAGTTAGAGTAGAAGATGGAGAGAACAGGGGGAGATGGAAATTATTGACTGGCCGTGCCAATCCCTGAGAAAAGGGACTTTAAGTGCGGCCAGAGTGGAGTGTATGGATCTCACCTTCACTTACTTAGATGCCATTTATTTTACAATAGCATCATTGCTGTTCACTAACTCAGTAAAGAACACTTTAAATGCAAAGTAAAAGTAAAACACAAGTCAGACATAACAGTACAGGGAGACACATACATCAGAGCAGGTGTTCCAACAGCACAGCACTGTAGGGACCTGTATGTTGACGTCGCTCTACTTATTGAGCAGTCAAAAACCAACACAATTAGTCCAGCGCAAAGATAGATGACAAGAGTAGAGGAGGGGAGGGTCTTAAAGTAAACAGCAGTGGATACACAGAGAAATGTCACCGTTATGGACAGATTTCTTTAGGTGAGACTAATGATCCCATCAGGACCAGAGCAGCAGCTGGTTCTCAGCAGTTAGTCCTGTGTCAAGGCTGTGTTCACTCATCAATGTGTCTTGAGCGTTGTATATGTATGGGCATGTTTACCCCTATTGCACTAACGATAACTCTAACCCTTCTCACCTTCTTCACACGCCGTCTTCCCTTTTCCCTCCTGACACTCTTGACATTTTAATTCCTTGTCTGGTATTCAGTTGCTTGTTCCTTAATTGCATGGCTCCTCTCCTCTCTTTCACATCCTCCTCTCCACTCCCTCCTCCTTTCCTCTTCTCCCCTGTCCGCTCTCTGGCAACAATCATTAACACCTTATTCCCATCACTTCCCCATCCTTCACACACTCACCCGCCCCTCCCCTCATTCTCTTCCCATCATTAACTGTCTCTTCTCCCCAAAGACCCTTGCTTTCCTCCCACAGTCTCAGTTGTTTCATGTCTATCCATTTTTTTTTTCTGTCCAATTCTACCTTGTCATCTTTTACCGTCCCTACCTTCGCTCTGTCCAGCTCTGCTTTTATCTTACTAACCTCTCTCCTTTACATCATCTTGCACTAACTCTCTAAATCACTTCCACCGCTCTTCTCCTCACACTTGGTCAAATCTACCTCAGGTGAGCGAGGTATACGCTAGAGCAGGTTGTGTGGACACAGAAGACTGTGAAGAAGAGAATTAATCAAATAAAAGGCCAGTTCTATGCTTTATATTGCTCACGTACACACTCCAGCTCCTTCTGCAGAGCACAGAGCCCCCTGGCACTGTATACCCAATTGTATATGCAGGTAATAAGATGGTTGGGTTACCACTGAATATTTCAGGAGGTCCGAGCATCAAATAGAAGTGGATGCGTCAAAGTCCAGTTGTGGTGCCTCCGTGTGCTGCTGTGTTTTGTAGTGTGGGGATTAAAAATCATTACCTGTGTGGGAATGTTAGAACCAAGACAGTGGTCTGGCTATGGAAGAGTCTCTGGTAGAACTATGGATTGGTTTGGGTTCAGGTGCTGCAGGAAACAAGTCCATTCCTGCTAAATGTGAAAATCTGCGTAATAGAATTCTACTGTAATGTATCCAAACGCCTCGGTCCCTACCAGTGTTGGGACTAACATGTTACTTTTCTCATTCAGTAACGCCGTTATTGTCACTGTGGTGTAAAGGGGCTCGTTACTGTGGTCTGTGGTCCAAATAGACGGTGTCTCCCGGCCACGGAGAGTGGACTGTATGGTAGCCTGTCTGCTGCCTGTCAGTGAGTGTGTGGTAACTCTCACAGTCGTGAGTGAAAGACGGACGTGCACACTAACCCATGCGTTGAAAAGGAGCGATGATTGGTTGACATAGGTTAACGTTTCAGGTTAAACCAATCAGAAAGAGAGCTGGGCAGCTTTTCTTGCCTTATAAGGAAATAAACAGTCTCACACACAGGCGACGCGGTACAGCAGGACACACCCACAAGCAAGACGATGGCAAGTTGAGGTTACAATAAAGATGCCTGTCAAAATGTCTAAACATCTATTTTGTTTTTATTGTACCGCTACAATTAAATATGATAGTTGCTACAGAACGCAACACTAAACTTTTAATGTGTTTTTAAAGTAAAGTAACTAGTAACTAGTAATGTAACTAGTTACTTCTTCAGAGCAGTAACTAGTAAAGTAATAAGTTACTTTTTTAAAGTAACTTGCCCAACACTGGGCGCTACCTTTGCTCTGGTCAATATCTCATTTGACCAACTAATAAATGCAGTAGTTTTATTAGGTTTTTTATTTTGTTACAAGGAGCCAATGTGTAATTGAAACACACTACGGGGAATATAATTATTTCACAGAGCGCAAGCATTTCCTGTAGGAATGCAGTTAAAAATGCTGAAGCTCAGAAGCAAAAAAAACAAAAGTGCAAAATGGGCAAAGAGAGGTCAAGAGTGGAAAAGGTAATAGAATGAAACAATGAACTTTTAATGAGGAAGGGGGGTTGTAGAAAACAATTGTTAAAAAAAGAAAAATAAATGAGGTTTTACGTGGTTATTCGTCTACGCCTTCAAAGAAGCTAGTGGCCTTCTTACCAGTTCTGACCAGCCCTGTGGGGCCCTGGGCTGAGGTTTGGTCAAATATCAGTAAATACATTTTACTGTTGTTTTTAATGGGCCACACACCACAGCCCAGCTTGCAAAATCCCCAGTTTACTAGTCCCCGTTCATAAGTGCAACGGTGCGTACCCGTTGGCCTGTTCAACAAATACTTTTAACATTTATTTTCTGCAGCTTCCATACGCCAAACAACTGTTGTGCCTTTTTGTATCTTTCGAGTCCTGTCACCGAAGCAAAATCACAAATCACCACTATAAAAAAACAAACCTTGGTCGTACAGTAGTAATCTTAACGGTCCTGGTTTGCTGTGAGGAAATGTACCTTTATATTTCACTACTAAATGTGAGGCAAAGTAAAACTGTTGGTCCAGGAGAAACTGGTGATCATCGTCCTCCCAGTTGGTGATTGAGCAACGGGGAGCATTTACCAGGTCTTTATTGCGTAGTGATATAAAACTAATCATTCCCTGAAGTCCAGAAGGACACGGTTTTAAAGCTGGTTTTACCAACATGAAATATGGTTTTATTTGCCTCCTGGTCCAAAAGTCCACACACCATAATCACATCTGCTCGCACATCATGTAACCGTCTCACTCCGAAGCAGATGTTTTCCCTGAAAAATCAGGAGACAGATTGAGAGCAGCACACTTGTTGAGCTGAAGAGGCATCTTGTCAATCTAATAAAGCTGATAAGAGAAAAATGAAAATCTATAACCTAATCTGAGCTCTGATTGAGCAAATTTCACATTTGATTACGACGCTCATCCCATCTTAACACAACATTTCAACAGGATAAACAGCCTGCAGTGACGTGGTGGGCCCTGTGGCATAACTCTGCCCATGTGACTCATTATCCAAACAAGGTTTCTGCTCAAGCTTTCTAATATATTTAGATGCCACACGTCTTTACAGGTGTAAATCTGTTAGAATCAGTAATCAGTTCAGAAGTAACACCTAAGCAGGTGAGAACAAAGATGTAAATAGTTAGCGCTCCACGTAACACTGTTGCCAAATTTTGTTGCTTGAGTAAATGAGAATGAGTTTGTCATCCGTATGTGTGAGTCAATTGCGTTACTAAAACTTTTAGCCCTGATATTTCGTACCATATGAGGAGAAGTACAATTATCAAGTATGAGATCCCTCTGAGTCTCCTGGTATTTAAAACACCGGTGCATTTACAGAAAATATAACTGCTGCCTGTTAGACCCAGGAGAGCCCAGTCAATATGACAAATGGCATCTTTACCGTGTTTTTTTTTTCAAAACTGAAAATGAGTTATGATTGTTTTATGAATAAATAAACAGTATATTTTGTGAGATTGCATCCAAGCACAAAACATTTACTCTTTGTGCAGCAGCGGAACACTATCGTAGAAGGGGGAAAAAAAAGGTGATGACTCAAACCGTTTCCTCTACGAATAATTCAAAAATAATTTATCTCTAAAAATTCTAGATTTTCATGGGTAAAGAGCTCATTCTGTCACGGTCTTCAACTCCAAATATGTGTTTTGCTCACTGCTTTCAATGTCTGTCATTCATTCTGCCTGTTTGCCAGCGGGATCATGGCAAAAACAGTCCACTAATTTTCACCAATCACTTCGAAGCAGCAGAGCACTGACCAAAAAGGAAAGCCATTATGTTGGTTCAGTGAAAACACATTATTTATGGAATTTTTCCCACTTTTCACCAGTGTGTGTTTTCTCTCTTTCCTCTCAGTCCCTCGCTGTGCTGTGTGACTGTTCTCCGGCTGTCACAACCCTCACTCTCTCCTGTCTCCTGTCTGCCCACTCGCCATTCATCAACTCAACAGCCCTGCAGTAAAGTATCAACTCTACTACTACACTAAATCGTTGCCCAGTCACGTACCAGATTGTCATCGTGCTTTCAATGTTTAATTTCCCTCAAAACAAATGTTTAACCTCCATCGGAATGGCCTCATATTTGTCTGCATGGTTCTCCACCTGCTGTGTTGGACATTTAACTTCCTGTAACCAGTTTACCTCTTCTCATTTCAAGGTTCGCTCAGATCTCTGGCTCATCAGTCAGATCAGTCATCCACTCCCAGTCCAGCCTTCATTCTCCGACCTGCTGTCTTGCACAGCGCGACTCCCACTTTATTCTCAGCCTTTTTTTCTGCCAGACCTCCAATGTCTCAGGGCTTTTGATGGTTGGTTAGACAACAACAAGCTGCAACACCTGATGGATCAGAGAAACCTTTTCCACACAATTCATGTGGTTTATTTCCAACCCTCTTTCTACATTATTGATCAGAAAAAGAAACTAAATGCAAGAGCAGGGCATGGTTCCCAGCTCACATTTTTAATGCACCCATAGGGGTAAAAAGTACGACGCCATTAGTAGGTTAAAAGGAAAAAGTAATCAGCATCCGATGAAATTAAACCCACTTTGCACAAAACACTTTTTGCAGCCCTGTTTAAACAGCCACTGCTCAACCAAATGGAGAAAATAGGGCCAGTGGAACATTTCTGCTCTCACAGCTCGGCAGCATTTGGATAAACAAGCTTTGGTGTCCAATTGGGGAGATGCATTTTTCATGAGCAACTTTGGGTCGCCCCCCGTGTTTGCTGTCAACGGTTAACAAATCTGTCTTAAGGGCTCGGTCGTGCCCATTGCAGCTATCACTTCTCATCCTACGGTGTGTCTCATGAAACGTGTGTGCTGAAAGAGACGTATCACAGACAAGGCTGTAATGCGACCAGATGTACGCCATTGTTCTGTAAAAGATGGAAGGAAAGGCCTGTGATCAGTACAAGGCCACACTGGGGATTCTATTGTGGGACTTACAAAGAGGAATGGGGCAAAGTTGCCACTTGGAAATATTCAGACAGAAGCCTGCTTTTAAAGCCAGATTGATTGGAAAATCATTCACCTCCCTGCAGAAGCCATTTCTTTATTCCTCCTCAGCCTAGGATTGTCGACGCGACACAGTTGCACAGCCTCTTGCGTATAGTTTGAGTAGGCATAACGGCACTGATGATAACTTATATACCCCTGTTGAACACTTGAATACTGAGTCGTCTGTATGTGTTGCGTGCAGCGCAACCTTAGGGTGTTTGCAACATTGACAAAAGAGAGCTGAATGATGAAGAACGTGGGCCGAAATATTGAGCACAATGGAAGCAAAGCAAACTTAGTTTTATGGACCATATACTGTATACAGTAAGTTGTGATGTTGCATGGTGATATTTTCTGGGAATGCCAGTTGGTTGATTTTTGTTCTCTAAGCTATGACAAAGAAACTACCTCTTTTATTCATCTGCTAATCTATGGCCAGATTGCAGGTGCAGCAGTCTCCAAGACAGCCACCCAAATCCCACAGTACAATTCTGTGAGCCTTCAAGTGGGTGGTGAGACCACTGGAAGGGTCAAGACAGTGCTATGATCAGAGAACCTCAACTGCAACCTGGCAGCTGGTGGAATTGAGCCTTGATCCCAAGTCTAAAGACAATTTGAAGGATAGTTAGTCTTTCAGAATAAAACTCTTTTTCATTTTTTAACATTTAAACAGAAGTTCTGTAAGAGCGGTAGTGGTGGCCAAGAGGTTAAAGAAGCAGACTTGGGTCTTCAAGGCTTCTTCTTCTCCTTTCGGCGTGTACCTTGCCGGTTGCCATAGCGAGTCAACATTTTCCATCTCACACTGTTGCAAACCCGAAAACCAACCACTAGGGAGCAAAAGCCAGTCTTTTTTAATGCCATTGTCCCAAGCCCGTATATATGGCGAGGGTTGCATCAGGAAGGAGAGCCAGCGTAAAACTTTGGCCTAATCAATGATGCAAGACAACAACATGACTTCCAAGGCTGCAGGTTTGAATCTGCCAGGTTGCCACTGAGGTGTTCTGATCATAACACCATCCCAACTCACATAAGCTCCAGTGAGCTCACCACCCACAGGAAGGTTCACAGTATGATACAGTGTGATTTGGGTGGTGCCGGCTGCCCCTGACTGATGAAGAATTTATATTTTCTTCTTATAAGTTTCCAGGGAGGTTAAGGAAATAAAGTGGACCAACTATCCTTCAAGACATTTCCTCCTTGTCAAATCTTCCGGTCCCATTGACTGCTGGGATATCCTGATTCATGGCTTCTAGGAAGCTGAAGACCTCAGCGGAGAATCATTTTGACAAAACAAAAAGCCTGTACTAACCCACTGTGACGGCAGCTGGTCAAGGTGTGAAATGTGTGAAATGTCCAGCATTGACACATGAGTCAACACAGGTTGTACTGAAAAGAAAAAAAAATCTGAGCAAAATACTTGAAACCAATCTCACCCAGTTGCCTACCTCCATTTTTCATGACATTTTTATGACTAGGAGCTTTCATGCTGGCAAAATCACCCTTAATTAACAAACTTGACAAAAATAAAAAAAATTTTTTTTGTTTTTCTTTCAGAAGATGGAGAGGGCTTAAAATCAAGAACTCCATGACTCCATGAGCAATTTAGAACCAGTAATTTCCTGGGTGATTAAATTAGTGTGAATCATCATTTGCAGGGGCTGCACTGGTAAGTGGACTGATCTAATGGGTGATATGCAGAATTATTCATCACTGATATGATTTAAATCAAACTGGTTATTAATATATTTTTTAAACAGAATCCCTTAATTATCAAGTATGGAAATGCTGGTCAAGTCACATTGAACTACTTAACAAGAAGCTTTATTTGTCACATGACATTGCAGGCAATGACAGTGAAATGAAGGTAAAGGACTGACTACCAACTGTCACGTCTCAACGCCAACAGTAAGAAGTGAATATTGTAGTCTGTCAATATGGAACGTGTTCATTTTATATTTGTCCATGTTAATGATGGACTGGTGAACATTACATATTGTAATTACTGTAGGTAACAATGCATTATCAGTCATCTTCCCTGTCATACAGCTGACAAGGAGGATTATTAACCATTCCGGGAATTATATATTTTTTTTCCATTGGAGAATCATTTTCAGATGAGGTCAGACAGGAGTCTCCACGGACGATGATGTTTGCAGATGACACTGTGATCTGCAGTGAGAGCAAGCAACAGCTAGAAGAGAAAGATGTGTATAAGAGACAGGAGCTAGCTGACATGATGGATAGAAGCAGGGTGGAGGTGTTGTGTGTACAGAAGACCAGGTGGAAGGGCAGCAGGGCCAGAAAAAAGATGCTGAGGTTCTCTTTAGGAGAGACAAGGATGGACAGGATAAGGAATGAGGTGATTAGAGGGACAACACAGACAGGAAGGTTTGGAGAAAAAGCTAGAGAAGCCAGAATGAGATGGTTTGGACATGTTCAGAGGAGGGACAGTGTATACATTGGTAAAAGAATGATGCTAGAGACGGAGCTACTGGTTAGGAGACGAAGAGGAGACTGATGCAGTGAAGGAGGACATGGAGGTAGTTGGAGTTAGAGTAGAAGATACAGAGGACAGGGGGAGATGGAAATTGTTGACTCGCTGTGGCAACCCCTGAAAAAGGTACAAGCCGAAAGGAGAAGAAGAAGAAGAATCAATTTAATGCTGGAACCCATAACCAGAAAATTTTAGAAATAATATCTGTCTGTACTTGGCTCGTAACACACAGACTACAGGCAGACAGTAATTACTCACATTTTCATCCTATTTGTCTCCCTTTTGTCTGTGATTTCTAGCCATTGATTTTACATCAATACACATTCTGCTGCAGCCGATCTGGTTTCTCGGTGCTACATATATTTTTACCTCCATGCTCCCTCAACACCTGCTGTTTCTCCACCTGTTCCTGTAACCTCTACACCTCCCTTGCTCCCATCCTCATCCCTCATTTTCACCACCATCTTTACCTCCTCCTCTTCAGTTCCCGGGGTGCGTGGCCCACCATCCTCCAGTTTGTTCATCTCCACTGCAGATATTTTTCTCCCTGCTGCTACTGCTCAACCTCAATTGCATGAACAAGGAAAAGTAAAGACTGATAACACCTCCCCCTCCTCCTTCCTTTCTCCCATCTGTCTCCTTCCCTTCTCTCTTCTCTCTCCCATGCTCTTGGTGGTAGTTTGCGTTCCTCCTCCAATACCCAGCTCTGAATGGCCACTACCCAATGACCATCTGGCTTCACTTAAATACCGATACACTCCCCCATATTCTTCCCCCTCCTCACCCTTCCTCTCCCCCTCTCTCTCTGTCCCTCTGCCCAGCAGCATACTTAATCTAAACAGCACTGCAGCAAATCTCTCCCGCACTTCTCCCCTTTCCCATGTCAATAGGTAGATGGAATTTTTATCAGTGCTGATGAAGAGCGCCTTTTATAGGCTGCAGAAGGAGTGAAGCTTCATCTTGTCTGCATCATCTCACTGTTGTTAATGTGCCAGGAGTGTGGAAGGCTTGATTGACAGCCCACCGACAAACGGAGCAGATAACTCTGTAATGTCATAGTGAAAACACACACACACACACACACACGTACGTGCACAAGCACTTTATGCCTGATGTGCCAGAAGTGATTTCTGTTGTTCCACATCCATGAAGACGACATACAGGAAACACAAATATATGAATATTTCACGGAAATGTCTCTGCTTATTTCAAACAAAGCCACATGTTGGAGCACAGTGAAAAGAGACTTTGATCACATTCTGGTCCAAAGTGTCAGGAATTCAAAAGTGTTGTTATGAAAAAACATTATTCTTATTTCAAGGCACTTCTTTCTCTCTCAGCCAACTCTTATTCTGAAGAGTTCCAACTCTTACCCAGACAAGAGTCAGTTGCCCAGTCCCAGGGGCAGCTGGTACCACCCAAATCACATTGGACCATATTGTTAGCCTTCCTGTGGGTGGTGAGCCCACAAGAAGTTATGTGGTTCAGGACGGTGCTATGATCACACCTCAGTGGCAACCAGGCAGCTGGTTGGATTCAAACCTGAAGTTCTGCGGAACCAAGTCCGCTTCCTTAACCACTAGGCCACCACTGCTGACAACATAGGCAAGTGTTAGTGTAAATGATTTAGTTAATAGTAAGTAGTGTATGTACTCAATTAAGGTGAAAACCTTTTAAATACCCTTGACAAAGAGAGAGGGAAAAAGGTGTTTTAGATAAAATGAGCCATGACATGGTGGCTCATAGACAAAGGTTCCACGGAATTTATAATGTAATGGCACGACATTCCTAAAAATGATGGCCTTATTTAAATAAACTCAAATAATTCAACACTGCATGTAGAATTCTAATACTGCAATCTGTTGAGTGTTGGCCTTTTGCTAAATAACTGACTCCAGTCATATGTTGAATATTCTGGTTCAGCACATATAGATTAGATAATACATCCTCATTTACTCCTCAACCCACTCAGTTTCTATCGGATTTTAAACAGAGTGTCAGGCAGGTCAGTCAGTTAAATCCACTTTTGTCTGTTATTGTTTTGATAAGCCGCACATTTTGAATGTTTCCTGTTAAAGTATTCATATATTTACATGTCTTTATAGATTATTTCACCCACTAAACCTTCCTCATTTCTAATGAGGGCTTGGGCAGCATTGGTGGCAAAGTGGTTAAGGAAGCAGTCCACAAGGCTGCAGGTTCTAATCCACCAGCTGCCACTGAGGTGCTCTGATCAGGAAATGGTGGCTGTAGGTTTTGGTACCTACACATTCAGAGCACACCAACTGACCAATCAGCTGTTTGGACACCAATATTAGTTGATTAAAAGAGCCAAGTCAGGCCAAGAAACCAAACCCTACAGCCACACCGTCCCTTTGTGGATCCACTTTGACAACCCTGGCACTATGGTGCAGCGTGATTTGAGTGGTGACAGCTGCCACTGTGACTTGGTAATGGATAAGAAAAGGAAAAGAAGCTAGTAGCCATTGTGATTCACTCCACTGCACACAACGAAATGTCACCTCTGCATTTAACCCGTCACCAAAGTGAACAGTGAGCAGCTTTGAGCGCCCAAGGGAGCAGTGAGTGAAGATCGTGCCATGCTCAGTGGACCTCAGTGGGAATCTGGCAGTTACTGGAATAGTCCAGAGCCCAGTTTCTAAGCCACCACTGCCTAGTGGTTAAGCAGGTGAGTAAATTAATGAATTAATCTTTATAGCTTCACACATTTTAATTTCTGGCATAGAATTGAGACAATGCCCTTAAGGTTCCATGGCTCTCCAAACCTTAAAACAAAGTAACATTTCTGTGGTCTAAAATTTGCTTGCAAAATGTTTCACTTCTGGATTGTAGAGATTTAAGCCTCCTCTAAAGACATCTCTTTAGCAGAAGTCTATTGTTTTCTTCACAGGAACCTTGCAGCTGACACCGTGTCTCTGTAAACCCTGCAGGATTCCAGCTAACCCAACCCGAGAGCTTCTTTCACCTCTGTCACCCCCCTGCTTTTAATAGGTCTTCATTGATTAGATGTTCTTTTCATGTTTAATGACTGAAAAAAAGGAAGTTACCATGAACGTAGCTTCTATAGCTTCTATAACTGGTGAAAAATTCTGCTAATTCCAGAAACTGGAAATTTCAGACTTCTGTCAATCAAGATGCACCAACTAAGACATCTTTAGGCCCAATTTTCTTGAACTGAAAGAAGTGAAAGAACATAGTTATTTAAGATTGCGCTTTGTGATTTTTTTTAATCAAGGCCTTCACTTTGGTCTGTAATTGGTGTGAAACTTTAGGGTTGACCTTCTGGGGAAGTACGAATCCCACTAAAGGCGGATGGCTTCTAGCAGGCTCACCCCAGGCGTGGTGCGGAGCAGTGTGATTTGTGTGGCAGTTGTGGAGACTGCTGCCTCCAAGGCCTAGTAATGGATAAGTGGTAAATGGATGGATGGTTTTCAATTATTACATTTTAATGCAAACTTTTTAATTTGCAGTCTATTCCGAAACACTGTATAGGAGCTGTTGGGTTTCAGTAATTTATTTGATTTCAGTTACTTTTTCACAAAAGGTCAAAAATTGTCATATATAAACACATTTATGTCAGCCAGTGGTAAATCAGTCAAAAGTTGTGATAAAGGTGAATGGTTGTCAGCTTAATCCACTTATCAGCAGATAAAATCACACAAAAACACACTGTTTACCCTGTTTATCTTGTTTTCTAAAAAAGTATTTAAAAAAAAAAATTAAACCTACTGCATTAGCCTTTTTTATCTTACTGAGAATACACAGGTTTGAGGGCTTTTATACTTTGTCCTACATATCTTCATGCACTTTTCACCAAAAGTATAACTCAGACCCAGAAAACAAATATTTGATGCCTTGTGCAGAAGTTTGGCCCAAGTCCCAGACAAAGTCATCAATGGTTATTTTTGGCTGCGTGACCAAGAGTCTGGAGGTGCAGAAAATGAGAGATGTGGTCTGTGACTGCTGGAAACAGTTTAAAGAGCTGCTGGGTGTGTAATGAAAAATGCTTTCGCTACTTTAATCATCAAGTCTATGAATAACTGTAGGACAGCACTGGCTGCACCTTAAAAAAAAAAAAAAAAGGTCTGAAGCAGCAGATTACAATAGTGCTTTTAGGACTAAATTGAGGAACATAAATATCTATGACCAAGACATGTGTAAAGTTATGTGCTCAATTTCCTCCTCTTCCATTAAATTAAACAGTGAGGCGCTGGAAATGAAGTATTTTTAGCAGATTCAGTACGAGTCAGTAAAGAACTAAGTGTTAAAAGCAAATGACTCTAATGGCCCTGCTGCCTAATAGTCTTCTTAATAGAGGTGATATATAATAAGGACACTCAAAAACACCTTTTACCTTCAAATTCATGTCTTATTTTATGTTTTTTTACTTGTATTCCTTTGCATTAAACAGTACTTAGTGTGAAAGTTGCTTTTTTTTTTTACTACATTTGTCCAATTTAGATAATATTTTTGTGTAGATAACATGTATTGCGCTTTCGCATCTGTTGTTCATCAGTATTTGGTTGTTTTTTTATTTAGATATTTCAAGGTAATATTCACATTCCTCATTGAAAGAGTGACTAAATCTAACCCTAAGTGACTGTTGAAAGTTTTTTTTGTCTTCATTTACCCAGAGAATCACATCCAATTCATCAAGAACATAATTTGTATGTGGAGATTGATACTAATGGATAAATAACCCACAGACAAAAATGGTGCTATCTGTTAAAACAGGCCTTAAAAATAAGAATTTACACCATTTCTTTCTTCTTAATAATAGGTATTTAGTCCCCTAGTATTGTGACTGCTATTCAAACTGTTCATATCACTGGTTTTTATTGGTCTATAAATTGTGATTTCCACTGCTTGTGTTTATAAAAATCAAATTTTATACGGTTTTATTCACAGCACCCACTTCAGCTGTTGACTCACTCATTCAGTCGCTCATCATTCAGTGACTGAATGAGTGAGTCCCATTCAGCACTACTGGAAATTGAGGCTGCGGTAACAGCAACCTGACATTGATCACTATAATAACCGATTCACTTGAAGTCATTAAAGAAAATCTTCATTTATTCTGCAGTGATTTGTTTATCATTTAACAGCTGACTTGATGTTTAATGCCACATTTTTAGCCTGGTATCAAACGCTCTACTGTAGGTCAGAACATGGTATTAGAAAATATATATGTTGATCAGGTCTATTATTGATGTGCTATAAATGGAACAATGTATGGCGGTTGTTAGATGTAAGACTACACCGTACAGGTCAGGGTTTATGAGGATGTGGTCTATAAAGTGTTCCAAGGATAGATCACCTCCATGGAGTTTAACAACTGTGGCTGCATGCATCATCACACAATTCCCAAATGTGGTTTTGGTGAAGTCAGATTTATCCTAGATGCATCTATAGCGTTGGGAGCCAAACTCTGCATGTAATCAGATCATCATCATCACCACTACATCAAGACTGATGTAAATGGGTGGGGGCAGGTCAAACCGGAGCAGCGCGGCATCTCCCAGAGGAAACTGAGACTACGGAGAGTTCAGAGATCATCAATAGAAAGTCAAGTTCCAACCACAGATCATTACCACGGAGCAGGAAGGTATCAGTGTCTCCACAAATTGACAAAACCTAAATAGAACTGCTTCTTATAAATGACTTGTTTTTGAAGATTTGTTTCCACCCCCACCATCTTCACCTGACATCCTTTCATTTTTTTTTCAGGCTGTCTCCCACTGATAATACAGCACGTCCATGAAAATAGTCAGAGCTGAAAAATAACAGCTTTTTGACTTGTCCTGAAAAAAAAAAAGAAACAGGATTTCATTTCTTTGTCTTATTTCAGAGCCTTGCTGATAATTACTAAGTTTTTTTGGTGATGTAATGGAACAAGAAAACTTTTGTAACTCATTGTTACGCTGCTCTACATCTGCACCAACCACCACATACATCACTCTTATCTGCTGACAAACAGGACTTTCATCCCTACACATACAATGAAGACTCCACGGAATTTAACGCCACTGTGTGGTGTGGTGGACATTGTGTGATGTGCTCTCATCAGTCACAATTGTGGACCAGAGAGCTCTATTTAGGTTATTTATACCTCCACTCACCTTACTCCTTTGCTCTCGGCATAATTGCTACAGCTGTCTAAGGTCAAATAACAAAAACTGCAGGTTGTAATAATCTGTCTGCGTCCAAGCCAACTCCTTGTCTTTTATTTATGAATTTAATTTTGCTGAAGGACAGAGTGTAACTCTGATTCCTCAGATTTTGACACCACACTCCCAATTAGGAGCACCAAGCTTCCCGTTCCCTCACTACATCAGCAGAGTTGTGAGCTGTTGGAGCTCACCTCCACCATCTGCTCTCCATCTGTAATCAGACAAAGGCGAGGTTAACAGCCCGCTGCTGTATGCTTACACAGAAACAGCCTCCATATGCAAATCTCAGATACCTCCTTGTCTAACATGACATCACCCCCACACAGACTCAACCCGACTCCCTCCACTTTTCATTACCGCCTCAAGCGGACACACATGGTCAGTCGAGTAAAACTAAGTGGAATGAGAGAGGATTACAGTGACAGGCAGATAGTCCACTCTGGCTAAATCTCACTTAAATGGATGATTATTCACTCCACTGTACCCCCAGACCACAACTGTCTGCGTGACATCCTGATCATTGCAATGCAAATAAATACAGCACACCACAGTTCATGCATTGCAGTAAAAGTGAGAGCAGCCACTGAGCACAATGCAGCCATCACTCTTTCCTTCGTGTCACTCTGTCTCATCCAGTCCTTAAATGTCCTTTATGAATATCTAAAGTTCATAACTCACATATCAGAAGAGACAATACTCTATCCTTTATTTTTGTGTTCTTGAAAACGACTTTTTGTCGAACACTAAGTTTGGGCGAGAGTTTTCTTTCAGGGAATTCATAGAAAAACAAATGTGAATTTGAAGGGGTGTCCTTGTCATGTTGACATACAGCACAAAGCCAACTGTGTACAGAAAATAGCCAAACTGCTGACTGAGGGAAGCAGGGAAAATAACTTCCTCCTCTCCACAGCCTGGCATTTGAGTTCATGTGAGCCAGCATCTTGTTGGAAGGAGAGATTCATCAATTTTCGATTTCATTAGCCGCTGAGGTTTCACACATTAATACAGTTGCATAGTGGAGCCTCCCTGGTTGCATCACTGTTACTATGTATTTTCTGCTTCTGCAGCTTCTGCGCCTCAGTGTATCTCAGTCTCCCCCTCTGTTCTCTCTCTCTCTCTCTCTCTCTGCTTACTCCTGCACCCACACAGGTGTTTGTTGTTACCTGTTCAATCAGTTGTGCAAGAGTGGGAGGAGCAATGGTAGAAAGTCATGGCTGTGTGTCTCTCACTGACTGAAGCATGAGCTTGTGTTTGCTGGATGACGGGTTTAAATTAGAGCTGAAATGTTGAGTAAACTATTATATTTCTTTTTACTACGGACAGGGATTAATGTTGGGTTTCGTTTCCAAGTTTCCCAAGGATACCTGACACATGATGCCCCGGAACCACTAACAACAACCCTTGGAGTTAATCTGAGAGGAAACAAGAACCTAAAGGTAATATAGTCTAAAGTCGGGCACACAATTTGTGATTTTTTTTTTTCTTCATTTGAAGCAGCCATCTGCTGCTCACACTGTTCCAGTGAATTGGAGGAGTGATCGTTTGACATCTCATTATTGGTGTGCTGACACTGTGCGATTGGACCGGTAACACTGTGTGATACAAACGTGTGTGTATAAAACACCTTAGATACTGACAGGTTTTTCTGCTCAGTAATTAAAACAAATGTCCCTCAGAATTCGTATCATCCTGTGTGCAAACACAGAAAAGAAAGGGTGGCAAGTAAATGTCTTGAGCAGTCTGGTTTGTCAATTTTGCCACGCTTCACCATGTTATTTACTTGTTTTTCCTTCTGTATCTATGGTCAGGCACATTTCACATGTGAATCGAGTGGTAATCAGATTAACGTGATAAAAAAAAAAATATGTTTTTGCAGAATCTTTGCAAAATCCCAGTGTGCACTCGGCTTAATGTTTGTTTGTATGTAGTTTGCATGTGTATGTTTATGGATATTTTCATGAAACCTTTTCTGAATTCATACCACTGACATTGCGGTCCATTATTATGCACAGACCAATATGCACCAACTCCAGTAATGTGCCACCCACGGCTCCCGTTCCAGCAGAGGACCAAATTCTAGGGATATATTGTTTGTGGACCAATGGTCCATGTGTTCACACAGCAGTAACCTAAACTTCAGCTCTGGTCCAGTCCCTGAGCTCAGATTTATTTTGGTTTGTTGTAGTTTGTGCTTTGTAGTTTGTATTTTTCTAGAGTTCAGGAGGAAACATCAGACCGACAACCATCTTTGTGACTACTGTCTTACTCATAGAAAATTTTATTTTTTTATGACTCTATGTTTCTTCTATAGTTTCTTCTCTCAAACTCGGCTTATGTTGATAAACAAGCAGTGCTTTTGTATTTTTTTCATATACTTATGCCTCTTCTTTGTTTCAAACCATATTCACTACTGCAGATACATATTTGTGCCGTACGTATGTATACCACCCTCATTGCCATCAAAGGAAATCTTGAGAAATTATATCTGAAAGTTTAGAACAAAGTCTAGGCAGGCTTAAGGAAGGAAGAAAGGAAAACAAGGCATCGTGATACAGCCCACTGCACACAACATTATTGTGTGTAGTAGTGTGTATGAAAATGTCACAATGACAAGGAGTTGGCTTTCCTTCCCTGAATAACAAAATAAAATCAATGTTAAGGTGGCAGCAGTGGTGGCCTGGTGGTTAGGTCAGGGGACTTGTGTCCAAAGGGCGTTGAGCCTTCCAGTGGGCTCACCACCCACAGGAAAGCTTACAATACGGTGCAGTGTGATTTGGGTGGCAGCAGTGGAGACTGCAAACAAAAGGTTTTCCAAACAATCATAGCCTTATAAGACCTTAATGTTATGATGCCTAACTATTTAAAACTGTGCAGTAGGTCGGAGCATTTGATCCTGTGTTTACTAAAAAGAAGAATCATGAGGCTTGAGAATTGGGAAGAACTAAAGCACTGATTGAAGAGCACATCAGTCTCTCTCTGTGCCACCACTAAAGATTTCTTCTGAGCCAGTATAGTCTCCAGACATGTCCATCAAAGGATATGGCCTATAAAATCACACGGCATATAAAATTTGCTTCCTTAAAATATGGGCAAATGTGTTCACTTCTGGTTTAATAGGCCTGAATTTCTGCAGTAGATCAACACCTATTATATATGGCCATCATTAGGATCACATTGTTAAGGTTGTCAAAATAAAAGTGTTAATCACAGCCGTAATTATGGAGGAAAATTGTTGACTCGCTGTGGTAACCCCTGGAAAAAAGGGACAAGCCGAAAGAGAAAGAAGAGGAATCAGAGACGTAATTAATTTGAGGTTTAATCAAATGTCAATGTTAAAGCGAGGGTGGTGTATATTCAGGGGTTGCACTGACCATTCACCAGATAATGATTAATCATGCTTCATAATGATTACATTTATAGCAATTTATAAATAATCAGAGTTAAATTATGTGAGACCCATGTTGAGTCACTCACCAGTGACAGTGTGAGTTTTGAGAACAATCATGCCAAACTCAGCAAACACAAACTGCAGGTCCATTAAGTGGAGCATCCATGCAGCGCACGTCCCCTCAGACTCACAGCAAATCAATGGACTGTGTGGCATCGAGGGTGTGGGTGGGGCGTGGCTGACAGATCTGAAGTCAGTACAAAGACAAATTCCATTGATCGTAAAAAAAATCACTGCAGACAGATGTAACCAATGCACAACTCTGACAATCGGCTGATCCTCCACTGGGCTCTGACCCACATTATAATGACAAGTAAACACAACTTCACAGGACCTGTCTCTGTCTCTTCTGGCTCGGCTCTCTCACCATCCTTCTCCTGTGTCAGTCTCAGCCACAGCCTTATCAGCCACATACTCCTGTAGTTTAGAAAAGCAGTGTTTTGGCTAACAAGATTAATTAAAAAGAGACTCTGTAAATGAGTCTAATGTGATCACTTTGTAGCTCTGGGCCCCGTTTCCTGCTCTGGAGGAGATTAGGGTTGTGCATCACTGCATATTTTTGGGTTACTTACTGTTGCAATTTTCCACTGAAGTCGCTTCAACTACATTTTTATGATGAGCATTATTTGTCCTTGAGCGCACAAACCCAGCTCCCAACTTTTTATACTTTGATAGATATCAAGCCTTATTCCGAGAATAAATTATGTGCAAATTTCTCTCCCATGCACAGATGTTAGAGCATGAAGACAACTCCACACATTCTGACAGTTGGTGAGAAAACGAGTGACTGTGACCTAAGTGAAAAAGAAAAAACAGATTGCCTGCTGAAATTAATGGATAAAAACCTAAAACTGCATGAAAGGATGATTCACACTATTTTTCTATTCCCTGTGGTATTTGTTTTTTTTTTCTCTTCTGCAATTTCACTTCTCTGGGACTGTCTAAACTACAAAAGAACTGGGTTGTACAACAAACAAACTTGGATGTTTGAAATTCTAATGTAGGAAAAAAATTAGTACAAGAAGCAGATGAATGGGCTTCAAATAAATGTCCCTTTCTCATGGGTTACTTTACTGTAAACCTAGCAAAAAAAAAATCTGTCAAAACATTCAGTTTGATGCAACAGACCGTACACTGTTGAGATAAATTGTAGGGATTGCCAACAGTCACCAAACTGCAGCAGACCTCAGCAGAAATATCCAGGTAGTTTGATATTAAACTCTTATGAGCGGTTATGGGAGGTAGTGTATATGAAGATGTTGCTTATTAATAGACCAGTAGGGAACAGTGGCTGTAACAGGTAGGCTACTATTGTGAGTCTGCCAGAATTGTTGAAGGAGCGGCTGGTAATGTATAATAGAAACTCACATGGTGGATGGATGGATGGATGGATGAATGGATGATGGATGCAATGAGAAACATTTACACAATTGTTCCACATGATGAAATGAACTCACACTGCATAAAACTTGGAGTAAAAACTAAAATGCAAATGAAATGCATTAAAGACGTTCAAAACTTCATTATACATTGCTTCTCTATAACTCTCAACTATAGCATTTTTCTCTAACTATCTAGGATGTATATACATATTCATTTGGTTAGAGGTCAAACTATGATTTTGATTAAGTTGTTTGTTTTTCTCTACTGGATCTCACAGGATCTGCTGGAAGACATCTGTGTGCATGTCAGCAGAGGTCATTGTAGTCTGCAGAAAGAAACAAATTTCCAGCTCAGAGAGGTTGAATGTGAGTCAAATTAAGCTCATGGACTTGGCTCATTAGTGACTTCAGGGTAGACTTTAAAAATGACAAAGGAAAACCGCATGCAGACTAATTTCTCGTGTCTGAAAGGCAGAAAAACAGTCATAAATAAAATATGTGACACTGAAAGTACACCCTGAAATATGGAAAGTACAGCATAATTTCTCTGTCAAGGGTTTTCAGCTGAGTTGTTTAAACATTACGGTTTTGACGGCCGTTATCATTTTTTCGCTGGAAACCCTAGAGATTCAACAGAGCAGAAACAGAAACTGACCAATGTTGACTCCAGCAGATAGTCATCTCAACCCACAGGCCCGCGGCTCCTGACCTCAATCTTACAAATGTTGTCGTTTGACTCAATGAACTAACTTACTGGCACCAACACGAACAGTCTGGTCCAGAATATCTGGACATCTTCTGGTTTATGTTTAATTATGAGCCATATTATAAAAAGAATACATTTAACTTGGCATAAGATACAATGTTTGATCATGGAAGTTATAAATGAGTTATAAGATAATTTCTAAATCACTTTTATTTCTTCTCCTTTAGGCTTGTCCCTTTTTTTTTTTTTTTCAAGGGTTGATACGAGTCAATTTCCATCTCCCCCTGTCCTCTGTATCCTCAACTCTAACTCCAACTACCTCCATGTCCTCCCTAACTGCATCCATAAATCTCCTCTTTGTCTCTGACCTGGTAGCTCCATCTCTAGGATCATTCTTCTACCAATGTATCCACTTACCCTCCTCTGAGCATGTCCAAACCATTTCAATCTGGCTTCTCTAGCTTTTTTTTCTGTCCCTCTAATCACCCCATTCCTGATCCTGTCCATCCTTGTCTCTCCTAAAGAGAACCTCAGCATCTTTAACTCTACCTCCAGCTCTGTCTCCTGTCTTCCACCTATTCCTAGTGTCTGTTACGTCCCAAATCTAGGGGAAACAGATACGCAACGTGATTTTTTTTTTTCCCTTTTCTCCTCTTCTTCCGTCCATCATAGCTCGTCTGACAACTGTCCTGTAAACATTTCTCTTCACCTCAGCTGGCACTCTTCTATCACCTATAATTCCTAAATAACATTAACTTAAAATGAAGAGAGTAAAGTTCCCATTTAATTTTATGAAACATCTAAACATATTAGTTTTCCTTGTGGTTGAAATAGTTTTAATTGCGATAAATGGGTTGTAATTCATACACATACACAGGTCCCTGCCTTATAAGGAGGAAGCTGCCTACCGTATCAGAGCAATCGAAGTGTGAGGAATTTGCCAGAGCTAACGTCATCTACCGTCAGGTTGCAGTTGCACAATACCTTAAATAATTTAAACGCATAACGTCTTTCAATTGGAAACAGAGAAGATAATGAACCTACATGGGTACACTGTTGTTAAGATAAAGATTAAAGAGCGTCTTTTAGACATTAAACATCTTCAGTTTTTTTTTTTCGTTTTTTTTTCCAACGTGACGTTGTCATCGCAGGTCTGAACCTGTCAACGTTTATTTAAAGTGACATGAAAATTTACACCTGCCTTTGAGTAACAACGCAATCCGTCACTGTCATATTCAGCCCCTAACGTTCATCAGCCAGTGGACACGTTGTGTTTAATACGGATGAACACTGATTACTGATGCAGATTATTCCTCTCATAATTACTTCATTTATTTATATTGCCCTCCTAATGTAATACTGAGTAAATTAGTAGTTTTATGCAACTTTTCTTACATTTTTTTTCTCTCTTAATATATTATACATAAACATTTTTATTCTCGCTAGCCGTGGCTTAATCCAAATGAATTATGATTAATAGTTTAATAAAATTCTGTATATCATTATGCTTATTGAAGCAACAGAAATGTGAAGATATGCGTTTTACACAAATCCGTGTGTTCTAATTTTTAATATGAAATATGGCAAGAAAAATGTGCAACAGCCTTGAAATATATGCCTTGGAGTTGGTGGATTTTAGTGGTTACTGTGTATCTTTACAGTAGCTGGAGGAGCAAGACAGGAGAAGACGTGCAAAAGTCTGTTGCAGCCGTTGTCTTTAACCATATTCCAGTCAGTCTGCAGTCCCTCCATCTCTCAGTTGTCAGTCACCTTGTCAGTTGCAGACTTACTTACTGCCCAGCGCTCGGTGAGGCTGGTGTGACGTGTCTTACCCAAAGTTGAACCTTCAACACATGCTGAAATGCCACTGAGGCTGCTTCCCTAAAGCACAGCACTTTGCCACAGTGTTACTGCAAATATGAGAGATATAGTTTATCTATCCATCTCTCCCCTCATGAAACTTCCTGCAGGTTGTGAGACCACTGGAAAGCCAGACGACCTAACTGGGATTTGATCTTACCCAGGAGGTGAACCCTAGTGTTCAACACCAAGATAGAGACATCATTCATTTGCATACACACTGCACCTCAGTGTGATTTGTACCTTCCTGCAGGTGGTGAGTCCACTAGAAACCAACCAAAACCCAACCAGGACTCATTCTTACATAGATGGTGAGCCCTGGAGCTCCACACCAAGGATAGAGACATTGCTTCTTGGCGAAAGCAGAGTTTGGAATTTTTTTACAGGGCCCTCAATTGAAATTACACGTGTATGATCACTCTTTTCACAAATTAAGAATTGCTGTTTGTATGTAAAGCAAGACAGAAATTACAACTTGAATCTAAGTAGCAGTGTCTGTGTTTTGTTTCAGGGATAACACAAGGAACCTTACAGATGTTAGCTGACCTCCAGCCTCACTGGGTAGCGAGGCATGTGGTTTTGTCTCTTAGCTTACTAAAAGGCTACTTGAAGACTGCTCCCCATTGGATCATGCAACAGGTCGGTTTAAACTCCCACTGTTGCAGAGGGGAGACAGTAGTGGTCTAGCAGTTAACGAAGCGGACTTGGGTCCACAAGGCTTTAGGTTCAAATCCACTAGCTGCCAAGTTGCCACAGAGCTGCTCCGTGGGGCCCACATAACTTCCAGTGGGCTCACCACCCACAGGAAGACTCACAGTTTGTAGCAGTGTGATTTGGTTGGTGCCGGCTGTGCCTGGAACCTGAATCAGATAAGCGGATGAAAATGAAATGAGTTGCAGAGGGTAAAAAATATATGAACTCAGATAATTAATACTGTATCTCTTCATCATGGGAAAATGACCTTGGAAGAGCCTTGGTTGTTTTTCTAGTATCAATAAGTAAAATTCCATCACTGCTCTGTAGATTTGTTCCTTTATATACAATGTATGGAGATCTGCATGTGTGGTAGCACTAAGCAGTGTAACATACTGTACAGTGACGTCTCTGCCCTCCTCTGGTTGTACAGTTTGTATGTTTGTGTGGGTGTTCTCCAGGGAGAACCTCCTTCTCCTCTCACACTTCAAAGACCAGCAGATGATGTTTAGGCTAATTACAGCCTCTGTAGTGGCCGCAGATCTGCAAACGTGGGAAAGAATGGTTCTGTGGTTCTGTTCAGATACATTCCTTATTGGCCTAAAATCTCAGGACCAAAAAACAGGCCATGTCCTTAATGTAAGTCAGAGATAACGAATGGATATATAATTCAACATGACATCAACCACTAAAGAATGTACATTTACTTTGAAGAAGCAACATCTACATGGTTACTTATTGTGCAAAATATCTACAAATAGAATCTATACCGAGGCCTTATGTTTAGTGGTAATATACTGTATATCATAGACAAAAGGTGTCAAACTCAGGCTCGGGGGCCAAATCTGGCCCACAGTGTAATTATATTTAGCCCGCAAAATCATATCAAATATGCACTAAAGTTGGCCCAACAGTATGAAGTCCTTATTTACTGGCAGGATTTGTAGTATTAGTGATGCATGGCCTTAGTTATAGCAAAAACATTTTGGTTTTTGTTGTCTGTAAAAACATTACATTAAAAATTAGGATCTGGAGAGGCACCAGATAAAGGCAAATATCACTGATGTGTGTTTTATTGCAGATTTAATTTATCATGTGTTGATAATATTAAGCGGCTGTTCCAGATTAAATGTCCCCGAACATCAACATTTAATCAGGGACGACACCCGAAGACAGACAAGCCAGGCAGTTGCTTGGGGCTCTAGCCACTAGGGGGGCTGATCAAAAAAAAAGATTCTGCTTCAGGCACTGATGGGGCCGGGGAACCTCAATTTTTTTTTTTTTTTTTGCTAGGAGCCCCAAGAGACACTAGCGCCATCCCTGTATTTGATATCTGGAGAAGTGGAAATATTTAGTTTATTTTTCACTAAATATTCAGTCCGCCCCGTGACTCAATGCCAGTTTTTTTTTAATTGTGGCCCACTGTGAAATTGAGTTTGACACCCCTGACATACACAGGGGTTGCAGGTTCAGATCTAAGTTTACCATACCATAGTTGTAAAGTGCTTCTTTTTAAGAAATATGTTTTCACTCTCCCATTGTATCCTTATATTCTCATCTCTGTTTTTTTTTAGCTCTGAAATTCTCAGCACCATCTGTCAGTTTTAGCTGGGCTTGTATGGCATTCTCTTAGATTAAAGACTTTCCACTCCAATTTCTCTTAGAGGCACCTTCCATATTTTCTATGTTTGTTGTCGCTTAAGTCCTAGAAGATGTCAGTGCACAGACCACATCCTTGCTGCTCTTTTTGTTCTGCTGTGAACCAAAAGTGTCTCCTATCAAAGCACAATACAAACCCTTTTCAAAAGTATGTTGTTTTTTTTTCTTATATACAGAAAGAAAAACAGAAAGAATAAGCAACAATAACCACAGGTAAATGCCACAATTATCCTCATTGTCAGTGTATTTTCAGTGATATTTGAATTCCGCCTGGTTTATAACAAAGATTATTCAATCACTGACCATCTGCTGGGCTTTTCTGTGAGTGCTGACAGAGATATCAGTGTAATGAGGGCCCACAATACAGCACATCTGATGAATAAATGGTTTTGTGGATTTGAAAGTCCAAGTCCCTAATGATGCTGTGTAAAGACAGTTGTGCAGCAGCAGCAGCAGAAGACTAAGTTGGTGAGACTACACTCCTTTTACTCTGGGTGCTGACAAGTCTAATGAGTGGAGAGGTGAGCAGAAGAATTGACATGAAAATGGATTTAAGGGCATTCCTTCAGCCGTTAATGGAGTGTTGTGCTGCGGTGGTTGAAACGAGGCTACTCTGCACTCACTTCCCAGATTAAGATTTATAAGGTAGGCCAAGGCAGTACAAATTTATATGTGCTGTACACTTTACTCCAGCAATAACCCCAATTTCTGTAAAGGATGTGGAAATTAATTTGCCAACTTTAAAAGCACATAAACCTGGATAGAAAATTTGAATATACAGTAAGTTAACAATTGACTGGTGTGAGCAGTATCCAGTTTGATTTTGTACCGTTTACTGTTTTGTTTTTTACAGACAGCACATCACACATTGTGAGTAGTATGACTAGGGATATGTCAAAAAATCAGAATTCACTCATACTTGTTTAGAAATAAAAGAATAAATATTGTTCTGTGTGTCAGTTGGAATGTTGAGGAAGCCATTTAGTAGTGAAAAAGCTATTTCACAAATATAGCAGCTAGACCACCTTAAATTAAGAACCTTTATTTTAGTACTGAGCCTGGTTTGTGCTCTCTGAGGGACACTAGGATCAATAAGGACACATTTTTGTTTGAAGTATAATAATATGTCCTTCTAGTGGCATTGGTATTTTCATTTTCTCATAATTCAAATCTTGTGTTGTGGTACTATTGTAAAATATAAGCTCAGAAACCGAAGCTGAATGCATCCAAATTGCTTTTAATGTTCAGCTCAAATGCAACATTTTCAAAAAATATTAGCAGCCAGATGAATATCAATTATTTAAGGACCGAGAACAAAGTCTAGCAGAACTCCACGCAGTACATGGAAAGAGATGGTTTAGTTTAAATCTTGGCAAAAAAGGCTTTAAAGGGACTAATACGCTCTGAGTCTCCGTGCACTGCTGAACATCTGGTCTCTTCCAGGTCATTTGGACATTGTGACTTTCTAGTTTTCTATCTTTTTCATGCTTCAGTGGCAGAACATTTGCATAAATCGTATGGTACTGATGATGCAGCAGAGGAAAAATGAGAAAATACACAGGCTGCAAATACAGGCTTTATTGGCTAAACCTAAAGGCTTCCACACACTGGTCAATGATTTTTGAAATTCAACAGTGTGTTGCAGTAACATAAGAAATAAGGTGAGTTTCCAAGCCACACAAATACCAACCAATACCTGACAAATGTGAATTTGTCTCATTTAAACTTCCTATTCTAATTAAACAGCTTTTTCATGTTCACATTATCGTTAAGGTTATAGATTGGCTGCTTTGATGCAGGTTTCAGGGCTTCAGGGGAAAATCCTGAAAGTAATGAACTATTGACTATCTGTAGCACATGTGCTGTCAGGTAACTAGTGAGAGCACTGGTCACGGATCTCAGAAAAACACGTATGGAAGATTGAATACAACAATTTCAAGCCTGGACCACACCGTGGTTATATCACTTGCTTCAAGAGAAGATGATTTTTTTTTTTTATATAACTGATATTACTGAGTGTGTTCTGGCAATGTTCTTGTAATGCTTTGTTAATGGCGTTAAACTCAAAGTTTCTATCAATTAAGATAAAATATTTTTGGGAAAATATGATGGGGAGCACTGGAGCTCTTTCGGCTGAAATTAAGAGTGAGGAATCAGCAGTATGCATGGACAATTTTTATGCAAAAAACAATTTCACTATTAATTTCGAAATAACTTTACCTCAAATTAAATAGATTACAAAAAACTGTGGTCCACGCATTCTTTTTTATCCTAATTGTCTGTTTTACGTCTGGTCTATGAGCCAATGAATTTTCCTCTAGAGAACAATAAAGATTTTTTAATTAAATTTAATTAGTCCCCATTTTGGTATCTAATTTGTTTTAATTTCATTAACTTGGTGTTTTGTAATGAAAGAATGGTCAGGCCAAAATGAGCCATATTTGATGAAATCAATAGATCACACAAGATCAAGATTAGTCTTAATCACAAAGGATTGCAAGCATATTATGTATGTTTATTTACCTGTGTGATAAAAGTTATATAAAAAACACTTTCGTGAAAGGGATCGTTCAGTAAAATGACTGTGTCAATAGAAAATCAGCATCAACTATCCTACTTTCTGAATTTGGTAAATCAGCAATTTCTGACCAAACCAATTTGTGCAGAAGTCAGGAGTCTTAGGCTGAGTGGCTGTTTTGAACTGAAGTGAGCAGCATGTGAATGCATCAGCTCAGCAGAATTACTGCTTTACTGCCTTCCTTCCCACTTTAGGCTCAGATCAGAAACTTCCAACAAGAGACATAAATACAGTCTAAAACTATTTACACTGTGAAGGACTTAATGTAGAACCCATGTCATCCTTCCCTGCCCAATTTGCATTACTGTATTACTTTTATTCAACAACACACTAAAACCACTGTAGTTAAAGTACAATTTTTAAGTAGAAAAAGCTCACAAAATAGCTCTTGCTGGTTGTAATGATAATACTGCAAACTAGTTTCACTGTCAAAAGAAGAGAAATGAGAATATTTAGCTTTCAGGTCCACAGGAGCCATTGGACTGATGCTGCTGCCTTGTTTGACACATTTGATTGACTTGTTGCAGAAGACAACAGTACAAACTAACTGATGGAGCCAGCAGGAGTGGAATGACAACTCATGTGTACTGTAATGCTAAATTGCTGATTTTTTCACTATGGTAAAAGTTCTGTTTTTAGAAAAACAGAAGGATTTGTTGAAGCATAAATAGATACCAACATACCATACAGATACTTAAGGAGAGTTTCTCCAGAGAATACAGACATGAACAAGAACAAAACAAAAAAGAAATGGTTTGTATTGAAAAATACGAAATCCCTCTTTTGGTAAAAATTCCAATTGGATTGAGACCAATATTTTGTCCATGACAGCAGAGATTATCCATTAATGATTTTAATTTGTCATATCCATCCTTATTTGTGTAAAAAAATGTATCCCCGTGTATAGATTTTTGTTGGAAGTAGTTAAATTCTGTGCAAGATTTCACAATACTTTTCAACTTTTCATTTCACATCAAACCAAAAACAACTTGATTTTGTTTTTTAATTATCCTAATAGGTTCAAACTAGACCAAGCTTAGCAAATCTATATACGCTAGTATCACGTACTATTGAGAAAAAATGTCTCCTCAATGACAGTGGTTTACAGCTAATGGGATGTGAGGGTGAGAGGTCAGACATACCCTGAAGGAGATTCAATCATGGGAAACTCATTGCAATTTTTCAGGACTGGTGTCAGACTCGTGTTAAGCCCAAAAGAATAAGAGATGACAAAATGTTCCTAAATGTTCCTAAATTCGTAACAGGATTAATAAAAAAAATCATAAAGAATAAATGCATGAAGACTAATGTACAAGATTGTGATTTTTGAAGGAAAAACAGTGCTAATCGATGTAAACAGCTGAAGTGGGGGGTCATTTGTAGGATGGGAGGACGTGGGGGGGTGCAAACACATATGACCAAGCAGATTAGGAGTCTGGGAATCACTTGTTGTGCGGGTTACACTGTGATTAACAAGTATGCACACAATGCAAGCTCTAAATATGCCAGAGCTTAACACAGCAAACAATGCAGTGTACACCCACACTAAGACTACTGTACAGGGAACAGAGGAAGCTGGGAGCACCCACACAGTGGGCTTTGAACACATGATCTAAATGCACCGTCTGTGTCTTCTTCACAAACACGAATGGTGCTCACTCTTCTCATGAACACAATTGAGTATGCACAAAGGAAACACTAGCATACAAAAGGCATGCACATCTATCCTTCGACTTACAGTTTTAGAAATTTCCCCACAAACTCAATGATAGTAAGAGAAGTTTCATAGACTCACCCAGAAGAGGAGGTTGAAGAAAACCATTCCATATCTCAGGGCCATCATGCAACCCTCAGCCATCCTGCAGCGCCGCAGTTCTAGAAGGAATATGAAGGAGAGATCCAGGTAAAAGACCACATACTTCTTCCCCTGGGCGTAGCGACCCTTGGATGTTTGTGGACCCTTTGTCGTGTGGAAACCAAACGCAAAAGGCGGTCGCTTATACTCGAACTCTCCACTGAAGCGATGGAACCCAGAGGTGAACGGTGGAGTCTCAGGTTTACTGTCCAGAGATGGACTCCGCCGGTAAGGAGTCTCATCTGTACTTGAACGTCTCATTATGGAACTTGAAGTAGTTGAAAGTCTTCAACAGTCACTCTGTGTATCTCAGTTTGTGAGGGTTTAAAATCTCAGTTAATGAGAAGCAGTCTTCGGAGAGGTTTCTGACTTTGCACACTTTGGAGAAGATAATGATGCCCGCTGTCAAATCACAGAACTATTGACCTAATTACATTCACTTGCTGTGTGCTCACATCTGATCCCAGATAATCTCTAAAAGATGCTCAGTTTTTATCCACTGGATATTCAAATTAAAGAGTCAAAAAAGTGGACATTGTCAAAAAGAAAAAAAAAAAAAAACTGCTATGACAACCTGTGCAGAAACGGTGTATCTAAGATATATTCCCAACACGCACGTTTGCATCTGCACATCCCCGTTCCCCCCTCCTGAATCCCTTAAACAGAGGTGTCATGTTCTCTGGAGATAAGCTGGATTTCGGTTTCATCTCGTCACTGTACAATCAGTTAAATCACTGGAGGGGTTTGACTCCGGCGCTCCAGCAGGATTATCCAGAAATGTCCTACCTGCTCTTGTATGAAAATCCCAGGGTTTCTCTCTCTCTCCACCAAGTGAAAACAACAGTCCTATACTGGCCAATTAACTTGATTCTATCAAATAAAAAAATAACTCTACCGATGTGTTCTGCTAAAATGCAAAAAAGGGGATAAATAGAAAAACTGCAGGAGCCTCAAAAAAATAGAAAATATGGGATGGAATTGAATAAATGTGAGAGGAAAAGTGAGGAGTTAAAAGGATGAACGTGAAGAGACCATTCCCAGTGTCCCTGTTGAATTTCTACCCTTCTCTGACATTTCCTCACTCTGCACCAACTTGTCCTGTATGTGTCTTAAAAGTGTCAGGGGGGGGCTTACTCTGCCTCTGCCTGCATCTTCACACATCTGACAAATTAACCCTCTTCCACTCGCTCTTCTTATCTGCTGCACCTGACACTGAGCCACTCTCTGCGCTTCCCTCTCAGCGCTGGAAATTCATTTCCACACACTCATCAGTGAGGCAGAAAGTGCATCAGTGAGGCAAAGTGTGCAGTGTCTCCTCTTTCCGTGTCTGCTTCCACCGCTTGAACGTCTTCCCTCTCTTCTTTAGGTAGTCACGGAGATCAGGGTGTCCATCAGGGTCATGGCCAGGCAGCAAGAGAAAAAGTGAGGAAAAGAGACTTGAAGCCGAGAAGAGACTGCAGTGTGTGCACGCTGGTCCAGCCTTGCTGCCTGAAGCTCTCTCCTTTTCTCTCTAGCTCCTTCTCTTCACATTCTCCTGTCCTCTCTCTTTCTCTCTCCCCCTCTCTCTTTCCCCTCCCCTTTTATTTCCCTCTCTCCTCTCACAAGCTCTGATACTCTCTGCTTCTCAAACACCCCATCCCTCCTCGGCAACTATCCCTTCAACCTGGCAATGCAAGAGGCAGGAGCTGTCATTCATATTCTGGCCACACCCTGCAAGAGAACACAACCAATCAGTGTCCTGCCTAGGCCCCTCCCCCTTATTCACATGCCAATCATAACACAACATCTAGCAGATAAGAGTTAGTCGTGCATGAGCAGAAACATGGGACTGTATGAATGTACAAAAACGCGCAGAACGTAACACAGCATCGCTGAGCAAGCCTTCTGTACTAGCGCTAGAGTCCTCCCTTCTCCTCCCCCTCTTCCCTCCCTTTTGTCCATTTCTCATTTCAAATGCAGAGGTTGTTCGTCCATAGAACTCTAGCCTGCTCTCTGCTCTCTGCATGCTTGACTTCAGTGGTGTTTCTCTCTGTTTCAATGCCCCTGCTCCAAGACCTACAGTAGCCACTTGCACTTTTACAAATCTCAACATTTTAAACTATTCATCTAAAGTGTTCCTTCTAAAAACAACACAGTGGGAGGGTTGTGGTGTGCTGCCGGCATAAACAGAAACTAACTGCACAACCCTGTCACCCTGTGGATCAGTGACTACGGGAGTCGACCAGGCTTCAGAGCTGCAGCGCTTCAGACTGGTCTGTATCAAGCACTTAATAGAATTTTGTGTTGTCTCTTTTTTTTTGTACGCAGCAGCCCTGGGCCAGTGATGTGTTTCAGTGGCACCAGTGAATTGAAAACATATACCTTGACACAAGGTCATATTGTAATGAAGAATAGGTTTTGAACTGTGTAGAAAGGACAGTATTGAGAAGGCTGCTCCAGTGTTAGAATGTGTTCCACAACATACAGTATACAGACAGGCATTGAAGCTCAATGGTTGCATATCAAGTTTCATCATGTTCGTAATAAGTTTCTGTGATTTTACATCTCAAACTAAAGTTCTAACCCTTTCTGTTCAGTCTACCTTTACATCAGGGTCTCGCTGCTGCTGGAGATTAGTCATTTACCAGTGTAATTATACAGTAACTGTAGGGGATTACAACAAAGACCTGTCAGGGGTATGTCTGAAAAATCTGTCTATATCCTGCAACAACAGCCAGCATCACAGAAAACACTGTCCAAATATTATATACATACATGACATCATAGATATTCAAAGATTATTGTCTTCAAACACACATACAAAAGCCTTCCAGATACTAAACTTTCAATGTCAGATGTCTTTTATCTCTGCCTGTAAGATCAACAGGATCGCTACAATTTACAAAAGAGCTCATCTACTACTGGACCATTGTACATATATTTAATTTTGTAAATGTTCTGTCATTATTAGAATTATTCTATCTTTTGTTACATAAACACATTCTAAAAAAAAGGTTAAAAGATTAACCTCAAGGATTAACAAGCTGGGCATTGGCAGGGAAAGGTGGATAATTGGTAAAACTATAAAGGTTTAAGTCATAATCCAGATTATCATGTGTGAAAACCCTTAAACTAGGATTTAAGAGTGCCACAGGGCAGCAGGGGTGGCCTAGTGGTTTTGGAAGCGCATTTGGGTCTGCAAGGGTATAAAGCAGCCACATAACATCTAGTGGGCTCACCACCCACAGAAAGGCCCACAGTATGGCAGTATGGTGCAGTGCAATTTGGGTGGCAGTGGTGGAGACTGCTTCCCCTGTGACCCAATAACGGATAAACGGGTGGAGATGAATGAGTAATAGCCATGCTATCCCACCACAATGCCCAACAACTAGACTATTTCAATGGAAGTTGAATCAAATAATCTACAAAACCTGACAGTGACATAACTATAATTCACATGTTCACCCAGGCTTTGCTGGTACCTTGCAGATGAGGCGCTGCCTCATTAGACACAGGGTTTTCTTCCCATTAGGACTTGATGATTCTAAAAAACAAATCATTAAAGGGAGTAGAAATGGTTCTTAGTACATATACCGTGTACTGATGCACGTGTATACACACATGCTCTCTACCCTCACTGCTATTGAACTGGACAGTCAAATGAAACTTGTCAGTTGTGTGCTTGGCCCTGCCCACGTCCCAATACGATTCATTGTTCCTGACATTGTTTGTTTTAATGAGTTGAATGGTTTTCATATGGAAAATACTCACCAACACAAACGCAGCAGATCATACAGTTAATGTGCAGTGGCATCGAGGAGACGGGGGGTTAGGGCTGCAGCTTTGATGTTCTCAATGTACAAACTAATGTGCATATGGAAAAGAGGGTTAGGGGTTTTTTGGTAGCAGCGAGGGAACGTGACACACACCACGATGGAAATGAATCTGTGTGTTCACAGAACTTTATGAATTACTGTGATGTGAAATAGGTATTTAAATGGACCAACAGAGTCAGACACAGAAGGGCGGTCTGCTGTTTACACTGTTCTCTATGCAGATATAAAAAGGAACAAAGCAGAAGGCTCAGGTTCTCTTGTTCAAAACTGGAATATGAGTCTCCTATGAATATCTGCGCTAAAAGACCAAATGGAGCGAAATGATAACTGCAGCCTTCACAAGAGTACGAAAAGAGCATGAAATGAGAATAGCCCGTCTGCCTGATAGCAGTTGCCCTTACGCAACTTAAGCTAAATTGTCACGCTTTTTAATTTGATCCTATTTTAGGCAGGATCCTGTTTTATGAGCTTCTTTAAGGCTAATCTTGGTGTGTTGTTGAGGGGCATTATGAGCCTGTAGAGCATACAGCATTTCTCAATGACCTTCAAAAGACAGAGCAAAAGTAGCTTTTGCACCAAATTATCATTCTATTCTATATAACACAGTAACATCTTAATGATCGTGAGGAATGATTTTTTTTTTTCATTTCGCAAAAAGGCCAACAGCCAGTATGCACAGTACAGATGGCACATATACATATCCTAGCAAGAGAAGGCAGATGGTTTGAGAGAAGAGTGAAGGAAGCCATCCTCGTCAATGAAGAAACCTTCTCTAAACAGTGGAGGCGGAATAAGACACAACCTTTCATCCACCTATGGTGTTGTCCTGAGCTGTCTTCTCAGAAAGTTCCCCCGACTATTTTTTCGAAACTAAAAGACAAAAACAAACTTATAAGTATGACTCAAATGATACCAATACCACCCCCCATTCCCACCTCTAGACTTGTGACTGTACATTCAGCTTATCTGGAACAGGGTGTGATCCTTCACACATCTAACTCCACCTCCTCCATTTGCCTTTGTTTACAATACAACCACCTCTTTTCACAGGTATGCAGCCTCTTCGAGGTTAAATACTAGAACTCCTCTGTAACCAGTTGGAACTGAAGAAGCCTCTTGGATGAAGAGGTGAAACATCTTGTAGAAACCAACTATGTTTAGCTGCCCTTGAAGTAAATATTTTTTTGAATGGTATGAATATCTTCTTATCTCCAAATAATACTATATCCTTTGTAGATATTATCTCAGGCACATGTAACAGCATCCACTCCTTGTTACCAGACCTTGTGTTTTTAACACCAAACGATGTGTTTTTAAAAACTTGCTGTAAAAGTCACGTTAGTCCTGCAGACACAGAACACTGGAAACAGTTCAGGTTTTAACTGCTTATATTTGGTGTGTTATTCTGAGGTGCTGACTGCTGACCTGGTGCTCTCTCTTTGTCAGTGCACCGTGACAGTCCTTTGACAATACTGCCCCTACCTCTGCAGCAAATGCAATGTCTCTGGTGTCCTCTCTCTTTTTTTCTGGTCCTACTTATATTGGGAGAGGCCTGATTATTATTATCGTGCTTACCTGCAACCAGTCCAGCATCAGCCTCGCCACTCGGCGCTCTCCCTACCGCTGAGCACTTACCAACGCCACACCCTCGCTTTTTTTCTTCCATTTTCATCCGTTACCGGGTCACAGGGGGCAGCAGTCTTCACAACTACCACCCAATTCACATTTCACCCCACAACCTCTCACTGCGAGTATGAGACCACTTGCAGCCAACTGCCCAGAATTCAAACTTGCACCAGAGGTGAACCCTGGCTTTTTACCCAAATGAAAGATGCATTGCCCATGGGCCAGCACAATGGGCATACTTACTTTCGATATTTCATATAAGACACTTTCCAAGTTTATTCATCTCAAAGTTTCCTTCAAAAATGTACCAAATTGCTTCACTGTTGCTTGTTCACAGGTGCTGTCAGAACATCAGCCTCTAACATAACAGCCGCGTAGGAGGAGGTAGCAATGATGAGTAAAACGACAGATCCATAAAAGCAATTCATAATGGCAATCGTTTCAAAAGCACAACCATAAAGATTAATATTAACAGCTCTGGTGGGAAATAAACACGTCAAACGCATGCCACCAGCCAGGCATCGGCACGAAACATTGGGCGATGTAACGTGATAGCACCAACAGGTTTATCGACAGAAGCAGCCCACGGTTCAGAATGATTTCAAAGGTAAATAGCAAAAATATGAATAATGTAAAAGCCATTCCATTAGTATGGGAAAATTCAGCCACACATGATAGCGCAGTCGTGGGTTTCATGGGATAAGGAAAGCACAATAAAACATATTTTATTCGTTTTTTACTACATTTCACTGCTACACCGTTAACCAAACGTGATACTGTACTTGGGGAGATTTGGCAAAAAACAGCAGAGCACTGAGGACATGGATGGATACTGTCCTGAGGGCGAAAAACTCTGACCTCATCTGAGTCTAAATTTAGGCAAATATGTGTCATAATGATAGTCAGGCAAGAATCTGGTCTCTCGTGGAGACAGAAAGACCAGATTGTCTCCACAAGCTGTTGTCATAGCAGCTTGAGTAGCAATAATTTTAGGTTTTAATTATTTTATATGCAACGCATCTACATCTACGTCTGTTTACATCCACGTATACTCAAGACTCTGTACTACTTTCATTAACCTGTCGCAGCTACTCCAAGGCAACCGAAGGGTATAATTACTTTTCTCTTCAGTTATTAGACATTTATCTGGTTTTGAACATACACAACAAATCAAGGGATACATATAGAGGTTCTAAGTGTCACTTTAAAAGTTGAAAAAAAAGATGTTTCACTTCTGAGTGCCGCTAATTAAGAACAGGCTCCTCTTAAATGATAATGAATCAAAACAATTACAAGGGTTAGGATAACTTCTCAGGTAAGAAAACTTTAATTTCTCCAGAGGGATGAAGACTCAAGACTTAAAAGAAGTTTGCTTTGTTGGCTGACAGCCCAGACAGAAGCACATATGGCAAGTTGAAGATTCATTTGCCTTGCGATTGTTGAAATTGTTAGCATAAAAAAAATCGTTAGAACAGAAAGGCAAATATAGTACAATCAGGTGAAGTCGTTTTTTTATGCAAATATTTGGAATTGTTAACAGAGAAAAGGGCAGTAAAGATTGTGCAAAAAAAAAAAACAGCTTAAACATTTGACATTTTGACTGAAAGAGTAAGTTCAGCTTGTGTTTGTGTGTTTGAGTAACAATTTTTAGATGTTTATTTTCTTGGGTAAATTTAATTAAAATTTAATTTTTTATTTGACTGACAGCTGTCGTAAAATTTAACAGAACAACTGACATCTCTTTTTAGATTACACTGCAGTGATACACAATTGAGAAACAAATCATGAATAAAATATAAACTCAAATTAAACTTGAAAGTTTTAACAATTGAGCACACATTAGACATCATGATTGAATAATTCAAAGAGGCAGGCAGTGAAACACTGACGGCCCACACTGTGATTACCACAGCTGAGAGTGGTGTCCTAATGCCATTACATATGATGGGATTAATTACTGCTGTTGACTCGATGAGCTTGTTTTGAATCAGAGAACATAAAGAAATGTATTGTGCCACCTGTTGTTTGTAGCCATATGTCTAAAATCCAATTATGCAAAGTGTCAAACTTCAACAGCAATTTGTGCAAAGAGGTCTGGATGTGGGTGGTTTAAATTTGTCTGCCCACCTAAATATAATGTCTAAGGACACAGACTTTATATTTCTCTAAGGTAAGGTGAGGACATGGCTTCACTGGTGACTAGCTACTGGCATGTTGTGAATAACAAGTCTTCATGAATGAAGTGTTGATGTACGGGCCACACTGATTCAGTACAAGTTAGTAGCACTTGGTGACTCATCAGAGAGCCAGTCTTAACATTGACTTCTGCATTAATTCATCATCATCATATTATCTGTTGCTGGGTCACAGTTGCAGCTACCGCCACCAAAATCACACTGCACCATACGATGAGCCTTCCTGTGCCCGTTCGGGGACAAGCGGATGAAGATCAATAACTGAATTCTTCTTCTCCTTTCAGCTTGTCCCTGGGGTTGCAACAGTGAGTCAACAATTTCCATCTCCCCCTGTCCTCTGTATCCTCTACTCTAACTCAAACTACTCCCATGTCCTCCTTCACTGCATCCATCAATCTCCTTGTCGTCTCCTACCTGGTAGCTCCATCCCTAGGATCATTCTTCTACCAATGTATCCACTGTCCCTCCTCTGAACATGTCCAAACCATCTCAATCTGGCTTTTCTAGCTTTTTCTCCAAACCTTCTTGTCTGTGTTGTCCCTCTAATCACCTCATTCCTGATCCTGTCTATCCTTGTCTCTCCTAAAGAGGATCCCAGAATCTTTAACTCCTCCACCTCCAACTCTGCCTCCTGTCATCTATCTATTCCTAGTGTCTCTAATCCATCCATCATGGCTGGTCTCGCAACTGTCCTGTAAACCCTTCCCTTCACATTAGCTGAAATCCTTATATCACAAGATGAATAAATGAATTAGTTATTATTTAACCTGAGTCTAAAAGAATATGTCTGCCCCATTTGACTAGCATATTACAGTACATTTAAATATATATGTGTATATACTGTATATATATAATTCATCGATAAAAACTATCTGCAATGAAACTTGCTAAAAAAAATTTAATAATAAATAATAAAAGTAATAAACAAGTAGTAAAAATACAGTCAGTGAAACTGTTGAATCCTATGAAAAAACTAGATGCTGCATTTGGAATTGCACTTTCCTGTGATCAAACTTAAGGGTCTGATTGTTGTTTGTCAGCTGATTTATATATCTTTGCCATTGTTACGGCAGATCTCCGACTGTGTTCTCCTGCTGTGTTTAGGATCATCTGGTGCTTTAAGTAATGACTACATGCTGAGATAATTCGACAAAGTTGCACTTGGGTTGCAAAGAAAGAAATGCACTAAAGTTTTTTTTGAGTTATTAAAAGATCCTGTTCTATATTTTATAGCAAGAATTTGAGTACTTGCGTCATCTTGTCAACAGCAGGCAGTCCCAGTAAAAATCACAAATATCTCCATCACACACAACACCATCACACAATCAAGAACATGGCTACCAGCAGGAACAGGAAAGGAAAAACAGATTTCAGCCATTAAACAGAAGGCGCGCCCAATAAAATCCACATCTCCATAAGTCCACAAGACTTTAACTCTATGTATTTCCGCTTTATTTCCTGTGAGAAACATTTTCCAGCTGGGAAGCTATTTTTTTTCCAAACTGCACTCTCCAACCATGAAATATATGGAGAAAACAAGTGTCTTCAGCTTCAGGGAACAAAGCTGCTGCTGTTTCCTTTGCTGCCTTGTTTGCTAGCTTTATTACATCCATTCATATCCAAACAGCTGATTGCAAACGCTGCAGACATAAACAAAACTCAGTCTAACTTGGTGTTGGAGACAATGGCTAACAACCAGCTCAAAAAACACCTGTTTCAATTGCTTTGGTGCATGAATAGGATGCAACAAACCTTAACCTCTTAGCAAACTAGTCAAGTTATTTTTCTTTTGCAGATGTTTTGTGTAACAAATGTTTGACCCAAACTGCAGCCCATGAACAAAAAAAAACAACAGAATAGTGAGATCATTCTTGCATAGGCCAAGTATGATATAAATATATTGGGTACAACAAGTTTTGATTTATTCATACTTTTTATTTTTCACATGTTGAACTGTTCCCATTGCTTTTCTGGGTCAAAGAACTCTCTTTCATTATTTAAAACTATAACAGAACCCAGGGGGAAGGCAAATTTAATAAAGGATGAGATGAACATTTTTAGAGAATGGATACAGTTATTGTAATTTACACCCTGCAAAACAGTTTCACAAGCATAAGAGGTAGGGATGTTGGATAATATTGGCTGACCTATATTGGTGGCTGATATTCATTTTATAATGTATAAGAATCACTGTTTCCTCGATAAAACAACCAATAACACAGTGCTGGGTTTTATCAAATGAACATTAGTATCTTAAATTAAATTAAAAGAAAATCACTAGATGGCAGTATTACAGGTAATTTAATTATTTATTTTATTATTTTAGGTGTTGTATGCAAAAGGCTGGCACTGCTATCTGAAACAGTGTTGGTCATTGCGATCCTCACCACTGCCCTCAATGCAATATGACTTCTGCATGTAGTGGGCAGCTTTGAATGCTATTGCAGCACCTCAGTGGTAGCTGGTGGATTTGAACCTGAAACCCTTTGGTGCCTTAGCCACTAAGCCACTTAGCCACTAGTTGCCGTTGTTGTTTCATGGAACAACCAGCAGTTTTAATAAACACTATTGGTTTAGATGCTTTAATATGTTAAGGGTGAAGTTGAAAGTGTTTTGCCAAAGCATTTGTAGTAAAATATGTATTTTTAATACATTTTTAGCTAGAATGGGCTTGTGCATTGTGTTGGTGCTCAGATAAAGATTAATTTTGAGAATAAATCTACTGCAGTTAGCCAGAATACAACTTATTTTCTATGATATAATATGAAATATGTTCTAGTGGGCTCACCACCCACAGTATGGCTCACAGTATGGTGCATTGTGGTTTGGGTGGCGACCTGGTAACGGATATGCTGATGAAGATGGATGAATGAATATGAAATTTGAAAACAGATTTTGTATGCATATGACAGATTAGTATGTGGGCTAAATGATGTGAAGAAAAATGTATTCTAATGTAATGTAATATAAATATAACTGGCTGTGTGATATGTGGACTATTACAACTGGATCAACGTCCATTTGAATTAAACTGAACTGATCCGTACTGGTTTGAATTCTCTGTTATTTTCCATTCTAAAATGAAATCACACATACAGTGCAGACTGCATTTTCTCCTTTGCCCCTCTTCCTATTGTTGTTTAGAGTTTGTATTGTCTCCCCTTGTGTGTGGTTTTCACATTTTCTGCCCACAGTCTAAAGATACAGATTGGAGATTATGTTAATTGAAGACACTAAATTGACTGTAGGTGTAAATGTGTACTTAAGTGGTTGTTTGTCTCCATGAAAGATTGACTTTAGGTCCCTTTAGGACCCTTAACAGGATAACCGGTAGAAGATTGATGAATGGAGAGGAAACCACACTGGTAGCAGGAGTGTAGAATATAGGCTATACGGCATTTTTTTAGGATGGACGGATGAATGGAAGAACGATGGGTCTTGTCTCGGTACAAGCTTTGTCGGAAACTATGTTTGCTCCTATGTTTGGAAAAATAACGATGCATTTGTAGTTTCCATCCAATTTGCTGCATCAGCTTTTCTATTATATTTAAGTATGAACACATTGTATGAGTTGACTAAATGTGTTTCAGATTGCCTTCAATAATCAGATAAATATGACAGACTACATACGTCCCAAAAATTCCATCCCAGGTTGCGACAGTTATTTTCCATTATTCCACTATAAAGAGGCTGTTTCTGTACTTTTGCATAGCACTGCTAGTGTGAAGGACAACATGGCGCTGACAAAAAAGAAAATATGTGCCATTCTAATGTGCCGATTAACATCAGAATGTGTTGAATTTGCAATTTGTGCCTGGTTTTCATGGAATGATTTGTATGACTCAGCATACAGACTCCAGACAGAAAGCTTTGTGGAGAGAAGAGTCCAATAATTGAATAGACTGTCTCAAGCAGCAGTGAAATTCCATCTCAACACATGTTCTGGCACACAACATGTGGGTTAATACACTCATATGTCACTGAGTGTGTATGAATGATGGTAGAAGGCCTGTGATTAGCATACACTCACCGTTAACAAGACAGAGCTGCAAAGCACTACCATCCATTATTTTCACCTTGTGACTTCCTCATTAGTTCGGTTCATGGGACATAATTACTCATGGCCAATGATCTCAGAAAAGCCAAACAACATGCATCTCCAACATAATGAGGATATCATTTTTTCCACTTCACAAATTGACATGGAAATGACGTCCAGATGCTGCATTAGTCTGCGCGTGAAAGGCGCTACGATGGTCTTGATGAAAGTCTTTCGAACCCGGCGTGGTGGTGTATTCAACAGCTATAAATACATACATATTATCAGCTCCCACAATGCCTCACATACATCTATTAGCCAGGAGTGTCAGCAGCTTCGCATGTGATTGTGATCGTGATTCACACTCTTCTGAGCTAACGGTACCGCAGTCTAACAAACATGATGGATGTGCAAACGGTGATTTGCATTCTGTTGTTAATCTGTTAGGTTGTTACCCAGAATGCCAGTCAAATACTGCATGGGAACAAACAAACAGGCAGCCTATCCGTTTGGACCTTTTATTCATGAACCTGAATACAACAGGGTGGATGCTGAAGATGCATACATTTTACAGACAGAGTACACCACCTCAAATGTGCAAACACACACAGTGATAGTGGTGACAGCCACCTCCCACTATGGAGACATTAAAGCTCCTGAATAACTAACACCCTACACTACTTCACTAGTCTGTTGTGTCTTGTAAAGGAGTTGATGGCATTTTGATCAAAGCAAAATTATTTGTCAGATTATATTGCTGAAAATGCAGCAACCGTCCCACACATTTATTAGATAAACATACTGAAGTGTGTTTTTTCCTTTGGAATTGTTGGCTGTCAGAATAGTATCACCAGACTGAGAGTATTATAGTATTTATAGACTTTCACTAATGATTAAACCTGTGTTTAATGGTTTTTAAATTGCCATTTTATAGCCGTCAAATATAAATATAAAAAATATTGATGGCCCCAACTCAGCAGTTTCAAGGTGTCTTGGTCTTTCTTTCTGTATTTAATTTTACTTTCAGATGTTTTGTTGGCAGCAGTGTTGACTACAAAGCTGTAGAAGTAGGACGAGTGCATGGAGTATCCACTTCAGTTAGTCTTCATCTCTTAGTCATACTCATCCTATGTAGTCCTTTCAGAAATTCAATTTGTTGGAGTTGAAATCTCTAGTTTACACCTCTATTATCAACAAAACAGTTCCAATATTAAAGAGTACAATCCCTATTAAACCTCGAAGTCAAGCATATACCCTGGTGCCTCAGCTTTCAAACTTAATCCGTTCCAGCCAGGCGGTCAAGGTCTTATTTAGTCGAGGTCTGAATTCATTTTCCCATAAGAAATAATTCAATAAAAAGCTGCGCTGATCGTAGGCCTGTTTGTGTTGAATTCTGAACGAGAAAGGACGCATGCGGTTTGGCTTGACTCAGCCGAGCACGGCTGCCCGAAAGCTCTGTCGGCTTGACGCGGGCCGTTCGAAAGCTGAAATTCGGTCGAAAGTGAAGGCAAATTTTTCTCAAAGATTTTAGTCAAGGGTCTAGTTGGTCAAGGCGTTAGAAAGCTGATGCACCACTGTACTCAACTCAGACTTAAAACAGTTAGTATGGTGGATACAGTATTGCAAAGCAATGGCAGATGTCCTTCTTGAACTATGGATCTTGCACCACTGGCGGTACAGGGGCTTCCTCTAATTGTTCCAGGGGGAATTTCCATTAGGATGTGGCTGTTGTTCACCTTTTCTCCCTCCTGACTTGCTATTTTTCTGTGTAAAGTATGTTTGCTTTTGTGTGGATGTGTGTCTTGTCAAAGACTGCCATCATGCTAACAGCACAAAATATTTAATTCTGTGCTGTTTTCTTTTTAACCAAAGGGTAATCCAGAGTGATAAAACTATCCATCTATTATAAACCTATTCTATTTTACAACTCCTCAACTTAATTGAACCGTAGATATTATTTTTTTAGTTTTGGCAGATTATAGATTACTACAGTTGGAAAAGCTTTTCTAGTAAATATATGTATAAAGTGTGTGCAGTGTGTTATTATAGCAAAAAAAAAAAAATAATAAGTTTTATGTACGGAACCAGCAGGGACATTGCAAAATAGTTTTTCTTTAAGAAGAAGTTGTGGTAAAATAATAACAAATTGTGGAAACAAATTGTTAAAACAATAAAGAAAATAACATTTTGGTTAATTTACCAGAAGAATAAAAGAGCTTAAGGTTGTCTAGTGGCTAAGGACAGACTTGATTACGCAAACTTCAAGTTGTAATTCACCAGCTGCCAGGTTGCCACTGAGCACTGTTCTGACCCACATTACTTCCAGTGGGTTCACCACCCACAAGAAGTGCAGTGTGATTTGGGTGGCAGTTGTGGAGACTGCTGCAGACTCCTGTGACCCATTCCTGGAGATGATTCAATTAGTGAATAAATGAAAAGCTTAACTTTGTACCTAAAACAAACTGTAAAAGGAACTAGACACATGTCTATGGTTCTATTTTTTACAACAGGTAATAAGGATGGTGAGTCAGAAATCCTAAGACTGTAACTCTATAGAGCTCATTCTTTCAACTGACATTATTTATCAGATTGTGGCCTATTGCACAGGATAGATTCCTTTGTGTTGTCATTCATTTCACCTTGAAATAATGACAATCTGTAGTGTAGCAGTGCTTACTACATTGTGTCACTGATTGCACCATGGTATTTGCCCATTAAACAGTTTATGTTCACCACAAGGACATTTACCCCTGCTGTCATCATGATGAGCACAAAATGGATTATTAAGTGTTTAAAACTACAATGAATCCTTGTGGATTTTAGTTTCCCTGAAATTGAAAATACTACACATGATGATTTTATGAATGGAAGCTGGGATTGTTTTTAATAACTTTACATAACCATGTCTCCTTCACTCAGCCCCACTGTCCTCAAATTTACAATGTGTTTAGTAACAGAGCAAAAAAGGAAAGAGTTAACGATAACACAAATAGACCAATTTATTTTTAGTTTGTCTTTACTCTGACCCACATCCACACACCGACTGCCCTACTTCATTCACAGCACTGTGAAAGAATCACATCAAAACCCCTGTGTATGAAGCCCCAGTGAAATCCCAGTGTGAGTAATCTAATCAGAGGAGTGGTCACACTGGTGGATAAGTGTAGGCAGACCTGCTTAATACAAAGGATGGGGAGCAGCAGAGATGAAGTCCCTGGAGCTGACATAAAGCAGCTGAGAATAAGTGGCATCAGCAGACTGTGTGAGTGTGAAAATATTCTGGTATGCGAATGTGAGCTACATCTTTCCCGGGTTCATTGCAGAGCTGTCGATACCAGATGCCCCGAGTGCAGGCTGATGCATTTAGCTTATTAAAGCAGACAGAACGGGACTATGAGAATTCCTGTAATGTCTGTAAATGATGCAATCACATCGTGTACAACAGAGGGAAACTGTGTGAGAAGAGCAATTGGTTCCTGATAGATCACAGCATAAACACATTTCTTGTAAATGGGTTCTGTTTTAAATGCTCTAAACCCAAAAATCTATTCCAATAGTACAATGACAGTAGATGTGTATTATGTGACCTTTTTATTGGCTGTTTCTTTTTTATGTTCATATCTATTTGTCTTCTTCTGCTTGTGCGTTGGCGGGTCGCAGGGGCAGCTGGCACCACCCAAATCACATTGCACTATACTGTGAGCCTTCCTGTGAATGAGCTCACTAGAAGATATTTGGGTCGCGGCAGTGCTACGCTAAGAGCAACTCAGGGGCAACCTGAAGCCCTGCGGAACCAAGTCCACTTCCTTAACCACTAGGCCACCACTGACAACCTTTTTTTGTATACCGGATTTCTTCAAAATGTATGGCGCGCCCTATAGTGCAGTGCGCCCTGTGTGTGATGTTGAAACGTTAAAGGGGGAAGTGTGGGCCTTGCTTTGCTATTTGTAAATACGCACACTTGTATGCTTGTGTGTGTGTTGTTGTAAGGCCGTCGTAGTAGAGGACACTATGAGAACGTTAAAGGAGGAAGTGTGGGTGTGGATTGCATATAAACTCGCACCCTATACTCAGTTGCGCCTTATGTGTGTGTTAAATATAGTAATGGCCCACATAACCGAGACTGCGCCTTTTAGTACGCTGCGTCTTACAGTCGTGAAAATACGGTATATCAAAAAATATATGACCCGACTCGTCTATTTTTGCTGTATAAATGGGATTTATATGATTAATCACCACCTATTTACAAACACTTGTTTGTGGATGAGCTTGGTCTGATCCTACTGATTTATCAGAGGGCTGGTTGCAGTGAGTAGATAAGAGCTGGGTTACAGATTTTTTTACTCTTTTGATAAAGATGACACTTTATCTACTGACAGTGAATTTAAAGAAAAGAAACTTGACATTATTGGACACAGCTGTCAAGTCTGTAAACACTGTATCTCAGCTGGCTACCTTTCAAATTTAGAGAATGGGCCATTAGCCTATAATCATCGCGACCATTAGTGGCATTTGTCATGTGAGTTGACAAGACTGATGAAAGAGAGCTCTGTGTTGGGAGGCTTCTTGGTTTGCATACAATTAAATGGCCCAGCTAATAGATTCTTCAGTGTCAGGTTTAGTACACACTGGTGAGGGTTCGTTAAGGACAATGTGCATCCAGAGAAATCCATAGGAAAACAAAGGAAAGGAGGGGAAAAAACAATAAGGTTTCCCTGTTTATGCCACCAGGAAAACAAGGCCTGTCAATCTGAATGGACTGTGATGTGTTCCGTTAAGATGTGAAAGACAGTGCAAAGATTGTGTTCCACTGTGGTCAAGGACCTGAAGGACAGTAAGAGGCTCATCCATGATGAAATGATTACACGTTTGTCCTTAAGCCTGTTTGTGTTTGTGGTCACACAGCAGGCCCTGGTGGGAGGGAGAGGAGAGGAGTGAAAAAGAGAAGATTAAAGCGTTTGGTATTGTTTAATTCTTTGTCATAGCGACAGTTGTTGAAATCACACAGGGACACATTGTCTTACTGCCATTTCACTTAAATCTGTTAACATACTATTGTTGACTCTTAAAATTACTTTCTGCTTATGAACAGATGAATTTCAGCACAACTCCCCTTAATATTGGTTTAGCGCATTTAGAGGTATTGAATTAATTTCAGTGGGCCACTATTAAAATCTGCCATGAGGTCCCAGGATTGAATATTTATTAAATAATAAACTCAACAACAACAGCAACATTTTGGCCGCGCCCCCTAGTGGCTGGAGCCCCATGCAACTGCCTGTCTTGCCTCTTCTAAAGTTACGCTTGTGAATAAATGTTGATTTTTGGGAACATTGGCTCTAGAACAACACAAGAAAAAACAAATTCAGAAATTAAAACACACCAGTGGTATTTGCCTCTATCTGATTCTTATAATGTTTTTACAGACTTTTACAGACAACAAAATAAAAAAAAAACAGATTATCTGTGCTATAGCCGAGACCATCAGTGATACTACAAATCCTACCAGTATATAAGAGCTTTATACTGGTGAGCCAACTCTAGTACATATTTGATATGATCTTGATTTTGTCCCCTGGCCTGAGATTGATACCTGTGGTTTAGTGCAATCCACAACAAAAAAAAAGTTAAACCTTAAGATTCTTTTGCACAGAAGACCCAGCTGAGACAATTATAATAACATCTTCCTCAAAACTCTGATGTCACAGACAACTGTTGGTTTCTTGTCTTTCCACAGACTCATAAAACAAATTTAGAGCAAAATAAGTAATGATTATTAATAAGGTGTTTGATCAAACAACAGTTTAGACCATGGAGATGATGCCTGGTGCCATCATGATGTCCACATTTACTTTAATGAACAAGTCTGTTTTTTCACAGCGAAACCCAACATGGCATTGTTTGTCACTTATCTTTCAACACCGTGTCACGCTGCATTATGTTTATGTTAATCCCTTCTGAAAAGCATATCCTTGAAAATCTTTCAGTAGAGGTTGCTGATCTGAAGCCTTTCTTCTCAAGGGGACCATGCACTAGAATTAATAGTACATTAATAGAAAGGTTTGCTTTCAGCCGCTGTTCTGTTTTTCAAAGAAAACACACACATAGTAAGAGCAAGGTCAATGTATCTGCCTCTGCTGTATGTTGTTTAAGTTTCTCCTCACTCTCAGGAGGATATAGCTTCTGTAACCCGGTTACTGTTTCTCCACACTAACACTTAAAACTGAAGAAGCATCTTGGATGAGAGGTGAAATGTTTTCCCAAAAAAAACCTAATATCCAGTTGCTTGACTAAACCCCTTTAACCTTGACTGAGAACCTTCATTGTTATGTTGTTTGGTGTTTCACAAGTAGATTTGTAGAACAACAAACCAGACCACTGAAAAGGTGCACTGATTAAAATAAAAGCTGAATATGGACAGATGTTGCCATGGAGCTGGCAGTAGATTGATTGTATGCTTGTTAAATAGCTTACATTGTCAACTCATTTTAACCTTGGGCTTTACCAATGACAAGTAGGTTTAAAGTTGTAAAGGATTAATGAAGAAAGAGAACAAAGCAGAGAAATGTGTATTAGAGAGAAACAAGCTGTTTTGGACCCTGGACAAAGGGGGCGGGCATGTGATATTGATCAAAGTCAGAGCACAAGCATCGGGAGGGCTAAATTGAATCGTCCTGGGGAAAAAAAGACTAGGAAAGCAGTCAGAAGCAAAAAGACAACTCCTAGTATAATGGGCTGAAAGACAGGCAAGAAACAGGTCGACTGAGGATAACAACAGCCCTGAGAGGACAGCAAACCTGGCAGCAGTGACATTAGCGTCAGAACAGGACAGGACAAGAAATATCAGATCCAAAGAGATCCAAGGTGCATGTGTATTGGAGCAGAGGCTGCATATTTATAGCAGAACTTATCCTGAGAGCTTGATCCTGTGATGTGAGTCATTGTAAGAGTTCAAAGCTGAATTAGTTTTAGACGTTCCTCAACAGAGCATGATATAAGTTTTGTAAAATACAGTATGCTACAAGAAAGAAGACACAGCCAGGACAGAAATCATTTTAAAGGACGGGGTGGAGACAAGGGGATTCTAGAAATAACAATACTTTAACTTTAATCACCTTCAACACCTCTGAATTATCTGTTTGTAGAATTTTGTTTTTTCCTCTAAGGTCTCATATTCTTTGTTACATTTTTTTCTCTGTTTAGAAAAAAAAATATGACCCCAGATCAAAACCTGTTGCAAAGATGTCATAATTTGAACTATGAGCTCATTACTATGAATTGTGTCGAACTATGAATAGTGCGACACAATATTTAGGAGACTGCTTCTTAAAGCTCTGTTGTTATTTTAAATATCAGATGTTTATTTCTATTTATGGTCTTTTATGATAACATTATATATTGAATAGAAAGTGTTGATTGTTTATTCGGTTTATCTTTGTCTTTACATGTATGTACTACACAGGTGCTTTAATCCAAAGCGATTAATTGAGGAGGATTAATTTAATATGATGAAGTCGACGTCGGATGTTCATTCTGGTCATTACTACAAATGGACGGTTGTAAGAGAAATGTAAAAAGTTATATGGTTGAACTACAGGTCTTTGCTACAGTTTGTATTCTCTTAAAGTGAAAGCATGCAATACTGATTCAGCAATAAAGAATTGTGCTCATTCAGCTGCAAGGCTAAGTAGTGTCAGTCTCTCTTTGTGCTTCTCCTTTGATTACCTGTTCTCTTTTGTAGTCCTTGTGTTTCTTATTTATTACCTGTCATGTTCCTGCCACTGCTCTGGTTGTCTATTGCTGTCCACTTCCCATGCTTTTTTTTTTCTCTGTCTTGCAAGGACTGCATTTCTCAAGCGTATTGGTTGTAAATGAACCATCGTGCTTACCTATTGTAAAATATTCTGCTTAGAAATGGAAGAATCCGGCAGTATATTACTATAACAAATATAATGATCTGTTTTCTTCTGTAGCTAAAATGTATTTACATGATTTTTCAACCTTGTATTCATCTCAACTGATGTTTGTGTCAGGTGTCACAGACAGGTGGATGCAATCGAAGCAGTCATGAGGTTGGAAGAGCTGATGTCTAGACAGAACAAAGAAAACTTTTGTTGGGATAGATAGATAGATAGATAGATAGATAGATAGATAGATAGATAGAAATTATGGAACATCAACAGTCTACAATGTTTTTGTCCTGTTCAATATTGAACATAATCTTTAAGTGTTTCTTAAAAAGAACAAAAACGTTCTATACAACCATTAAAATATGAAAAAACAAGGAAAACAAGGTCCATACAATTTAAAGTACTTTCTGCAAAAAACGCCGTGCTCTTATAAAGCCAACAAACTGTAGCTGTTTTTATGAATTATTCATAATAGAATTATCATGATATTAATGCAATGAGTGTGGCTTTTATACTTAGTTTAAGCAAATCACTTTTTAAGGCTTTTCAGCAGCCCTTTTATTTAGAATAT
>JAFBJS010001350.1:0-12996 GCA_016785265.1 Paraplagusia blochii | reverse complement strand
ATATAAATGTAAAATACGTACGTAGTGAAATTAGTTGTCTTCGTGTTCATTGCATAGCAAATTAATAAATGTTAAAAATGGAAGTATGCTGATCTACCTCGCTACTAATCATCATCAATTTTAATTAATTTATTATTCATTCGTCTTTAAGTCCTCTAGCCTTTAACTAATATGATTCTTATATCATTAAAATCATATATATATGAAATGAAGTAGAAGTCAGGCAACACCAAAGTTCTCACAGCAGTAGTCTGCAAAGTCAAGTTGCACATTTTTACTTATGTCAGATTAAATTCTATGTTGATTAACCTCAATTAATCATGATAATAGTAATAATTGATAAATAATACTAACATGTGCTATGATTTATCAGATTAAATGCCTTATTTCCCTGAGTACTGTAGGTAACCTTTGAGCTTTATTGTAGTATTTCTAGATTGAATCGGCCGAAACAATTACAACACAGAAGTTTATGAATGAGGCCCAGTTTTAAATCGGATGATTTCCTTATTGATTTATCTGAATTTATTATGATTGGTACTAATTAATTGGTTTTCTTCTCTGCTAGCCTTTGGTTTATATGATTTTCTTTTTATTGTTTATTTAGATCATGTTGTTTTCAATTAGCCTGAAAAATTACAGGAACCACAGACGTCCCCACAGCTCTAACCTATCTAACGGAGTTTTATGTCAGATGCCATTCCTTGGGCAACATTCTCCACCAGGGGTCGGGTATAAAAAGTTAGTTAGGTTTGAACCATAGGCCTACCACATAGGGGGCAAGGAATTCTACCACCACAACTGTGTTCAGCTGCGATACTATCTTTGTCGACCAGCAGCGTTTTGATAGGATCAGTGGGACTGAACGCCATTATACTGCAGTTGCATGAAGTGAAACCATAACAGTAGTCAGTGAGATACTTAGAGCCACTAAGCTGCGAAAGACAGCAGTGCTGGGTAATAATAATTAAAATTTCACCCTACACTAATTTAACAGTTGTAGGATCACTGTGCCTCTCACATCTCACTACATGCCGCCTCATGTTGAGGAGACTGTGCAGTTATTGTTAGTTCTCCCACAGAAGGTACTGGCAAAAGATCTCCACGCCGTAGAGATACTATTGACAACACGTTACATGGTTAATCTTTGTTGTAGTCTGATTACAGCTGGAAATTTAAGAGTTATCTTTGTTTCAATACATTATTTTATATTATAAATATTTTTAAAACCCTTTTTAAAACCCTTTTATTACTTTATTGTATGGCTAATGTTCTATTGTCATATATATATATATATATATACACACACACACACACACATACACAAATATCCACACGTGTGTGTGTGTATATATATATATATAAAAGATAACACAGTATGTGTTTCCTTTACCTTTATAGTTTTCTTTACCTATAACCTTTGCATTACTTTGTATTACATAAACTATAAACTTATTTTTTTGCAACCTGGTGACCTGATAAATCTCCCCAAATCAGTTCTGTTCAGCCCACGTCAAAACAGTTTCTGGTGCCGTTGGTATAAAGTTGAACAAAGTACCTTTAACAATCGAACTATGTTCTCTAGATCTAATGAAGATGACAGAGAACTGGTCAGTGTTAAGGACAGATGACCTTATTGTTGAGATCAGATAGATGTGTTTATCTGAATCTCATCTTTGTTCTTTTTATGACCAGATTTCACTGTAGTGACGCGTACTTAAATTATTAAACACGAATAAAAAACTACTGTATATTCAACACGAGTATGAATCGTGAGTATGACGAACCAACTATTTTTCTCGCTTCAAAACTGCAAGTGAATGGAACTTCATCTTCTGAACCACTGCACACATTAATACACTTTCATTAAATACATACATAGTAAATACAATTACGCTCGGTGTGGCTTGGGAAAATAATTGTATTTGTGCAGCATAAGGACGAAAAGAGACAAAATGTGACACATATGACTCCGGAGCCGCGGGTTGCCAATCCTGTCAGGGTTTGGGAAAGGCATGACGTGACGTGGCAGGAGTTAGGACCCAGACGCAGAACTGAGAGTTTGGGGTTTTAATGACAAAATTAACAAAAAAAACTGAAAATCACAAATAGCCAGAATGAACAGAGCATCAAAAACAAAAGCATGAAAAAAGGCATGGACAAAACAATGAACAAAGCATGGAACTAAGCAACGATTAAAAACCTCAAAATACTCACAACAGGAATCATCTCTGACATGAAACATCTAGAAACCAGCAAGACACCACTAGAAACAGTCATGAAACAAACATGAGACTCACAAGAAACAATGAACCCACAGGACGCAGTGAGGGAGAGGGGTATATAAACACTGGGCACCAGGTGACACAAGTGAGACTGATGACAGAGACACAGGTGAGCGTGATCACACTAACGACAAGACACTACAGGAAGGGAAGACAGACCTGACAAATCCCTGTTTTGGCCGATAAACATATCAAAAATATTTTATTTTAATGTTACAAGTTTACCATAATCTTCAAATTCAGAATTATATTTTGAAAATAACAAATTAAAGTAAAATTTTATTGTAATAAAATACTCATTATTTATTTTCCAAAGTCACAACAGAAGGATGAAAGAGCCACACGTAGCCACGGGTTGCCGACCCCTGGTATATGACATCATGATTTGTGGTCTACCCAGACTTGGGTCCACAAGGATAAAGGTTCTAATCCACCAGCTGCCACGTTGCTACTGAGGTGCTCTTAGCATAGCACGGTCAAGACCCACATAACCTTCTTCCTGTGGGCTCCTGACCCAGAGGAATAGTCACAGTGTGGTGCAATGTGATTTAGGGGACCCTGGCTGCCTCTGTGACCAGGCGAGGTACAGTATATGCAGATGAAGATGAATTATTAAAACACACGACCTTCATGATCCGCACTTGTCATTGTGTCACAGCACACCATGCACACAACAAAATTGAACCTTTGCATTTAACCCATCACTGAGGTGAACAGTGGAGCGCCCGCAGCGAAATGAGAACCTGAAGACCTCAACCTGAGGACCTCTGGATGCAAGTTTGCTTCCTTAACCATCAGGTCACAACTGCCTCAGACAAAAACGCTACAACATCTGCAGTTTTTCTTTTATTATCTAATATTTGAAACTTCTTCTTTACCCTAGTCCTTCTTTTGATGTAAAAAAAAAACAAAAAAACAACTTTTTACTCATCTCCTTCACATCCATGTTCTATATACATATATATATTCATATCAGTGCAAATATATGTATGTGCACATGTATACTGCCTATGTATATACGTGTGTGTGTGTCCAAATATGTGGATTAAACTGTATTATTTGTTATTCAGCTCTTCAATACTTTGCAAGTAAAACAACAAAATTAAAAACAGTTTAAAATAAAATAACTTCAACGGCACTGAAAATATCTAAAAGCCAAGGCGTAGCTAAAAGTTATCCAACACGAACGCTACAAGCAAACTAATTGCAGTAATATTTGATAAAATTATCTTGGAAGATGTAAAAAACGCCCTGGAAGTATTTCACAGGGGGGGGGATCTAATCAGATCGTATCAAAAATCCTTCCCTGATGGTGGTCCATTAAAAGGTAATTTAAAAAAAAAAAAGTGGAAATTTCACGCCACATAAAAATAATCTAAGTACAATGAGGGCCTTGGAGCCTGGACTCTGGACATGGCTGCTCACATGCATAAGTGGTATTTTAGATAATGAGACAGTTCCATTGTGTTCCCCCTGTATCCGAATGCCATAATGATTTTGTGCGCTCCGTACCCTGCTGCACTTCAAACAGACCCTGAGAACATGGAGGCCACTGAAGCAAGACAATAAAACACAGAGTATTTATGACAGCGACAGGAGGATAATTAAACTGGTGTTGATGATGACAACAGAGGGGGAAAAAAAAAAGTAATTTCAAAACAGAGATCACTAATGCAATTAGCAAGAAACATGTAATAAATAGGTCCATTATGAGCATATAACTGTAGGCCAATTAATATACACCCACTGTCTCTCTGTTAGCCTTTTTAATACGGCAATAAAATAATAATAAAAAAAAAAAACCTTCTTAGTCATATGCTGTTAATACTGTCACTCTCAAAACAGCTCAATAAGCAATCTGTATCTGTCTCAGCTTGGCCCCTGGCTCTGACGTTGCTTCGCTCGGGGTCTGTTTGGTTATGCAGTGATTGCCTCCTTCTCTGCCCTTCTCATTGCTGCCTCCAAGCCTCACAGCCTCTGCGTACACAAAACTGCATTTCTTGCTCTCCCCAGACACCCAGACCAATCTATGTGCTCATATTCATCATAGCTGGAACTGATCTATTCTCTGTCTAATGCACTGGCCTCTCCCCAGAGGTTAAGTCCGGCCTCCCATCATATTCCTCCCACTCTCTTTGTCTTCTTTTTCTGTCGGAGAAAATTATAGTTAAATCCACTGATGACGGCACTTCGGAACTTAAACAAATCTGCCGAGCGTTTGCGCGAGTCTGTATAGTACAAGTGCAAACCCGCACGTGAAACACGTGAGCTGCTTCAGATTGATCGACAGCAGGTGGATAGCATCCTTCCCGTGACAGCCACAGCCAAGAGAGAGTGGGGAAAAAAAAAAAAAAATCCTGGAAAGATCCAGAAATTGCTCTCTATCAAATCCCTTTTAAAAATGGATGAATCGTCTAAATGACTGAATGAGCTCATCTTCTCTCCCCTCGTCCCCCCCCTCCCCCTGCAGAAAATAGATGTTTATGTTCAATATCATCGCTTTCTGTCCCCTCCTCCCACGGCAACTCAAGTCTCCCCTCAGCCCAGTCTCATTCAATTCTAGAATTATTTTGTTATGTGGTTCGCATAATAAGTTATGATCTATTGCTCACTCACTCTCCCTTTCTCCCTCTTAGCTCTCTCCCCCGCTCGATGTCTGTCTGTGCTCCTTATATCTCGAGGCTGTCCATATAATATCTGCTAAACACTCCATCTCTGCTGGAAGACAGTGAGATTCACAATAAATATCACCTGATAGTCCGTGCTGCTGTGATAATTGAAAGATTCATGCTCTAGTGGATGTGCACACTACAGCAACGGCGCAGCATTTAAATTAGCGAGCGGGCCGGGTGAGTGCACGAGTGTGATATTTGTTATTCCGTGCATCTCTGCAAAGAAACACAACAAATGTTGTTTGTTTTTTTATGCTTTTCTTAATCTTCAAACCCTCAATGTTGAATGCCTTCACTTTCCTCTGGGCTTTTTAAAAAATGTTTGAGCACATCTTTGTTTATTTACGCAGTGTTGCATTCAGGGTTCGTGACATTGGATTGGTTCTGCAAGAATGTGCTGTATGTAATTCACTATATCCCCAAACCTCATAATCACCAAGGTACAGCTTGCATCCCCGCTTTATTAAAGCCTCAAAACTCCTGGCAGTCAATTAGAAGCCGTTGTGTGTGTCAACGAAGCGAGGAGAATTTGCTTGCTGATATTATGGCTAATTAGCTCAACTCAGCTCTCCCAAGACAGAGAGGAAGACACTGAAGTATTGTTGTGGTTTCACTGACGTTCCGGGTGGAATCTACTCGGTATTTACTGCATAATCTTCTCTTTTCCTTTGAAGTTAAGAAAAAAAAAATAAAGGAAAAAAAAAAAACAACCAAGATTGGAATGTTGAGAATTGGAAGTTCATTCCCAGGGAAGACGAGTCAAGATTAATTGTTTTTCTGGTGCATATCATGGCTTCAAATACAGTCAGTTTTACATAGAGCACCGTTTTACCTTTTGTTAGTGTCAATGATTCACTTAACCTCTGTTAAAGTGACCAGATTATTTTTGATCACGAAAAATTTTTGATCACAAAAAAAAAAAAAAAAAAAAAGGTCATGCTGAGATGGCCACACATTAAGATTAAATTCCTTTTTTTTGTCATTGTGACGTTGTGATTCACATCACGATGCACAACAAAATTTGTCCTCCGCATTTAACCCATCATCAAAGTGAGCAGTGGACAGCTTTTGAGCGCCCAGGGAGCGATGTGTGGGGACGATACCATGTTCAGTGCACCTTAGCAGTAACTTAGCGGTTGGGCAGCGGTCAATGTAGTGTCAATGACAGTGGTCAATGTAGTGGATCTTATAATGTGCTAACAGTGTGCACCAATTAATTAAACATTTCCTCATATATTAGACTACTGAAAAAAAAAAAAAGAAATCTGTCCATCCATCCATTTTAACTCTTACCCATTACCAGGTCACTGGGGCAGCAGTCTCTACAACGTCCACCAAAATCCCGCTGCACTGTACCAGCCCCTCAATCGTGGTTTGTGGCCTAGTGGTTAAGATAGCGGACTTGGGTCCCCAAGGTACCTGGTTCGAATTCCCCTACCACCAAGTTACCGCTGAGTTCCACTGAGCATGGCACCTTCCCCAGTCACACACACAGCTGCCCACTGTTCACTTTGGTGATGGGTTATATTCGGAGGTGACATTTTGTTGTGTGCAGTGGTGCGAATCACAATGTCACAATGACAAAGAGTGTGTTTTCCTTTCGCGAAGGTGTTGAGCTGGGATTTGATCTTGCCCAGGACTAGAACCCTAGAGTTCTTCCCTCTGGGCCTAATTGCAACCACAGCTACAATTTTGTCTAACTACTTTACATATATTGATAAAATGATAGGTTCAGTACAATTTATGTCAGAAAATGTATTGCATTAGGGGTAGTAGTTTGTTGACCATCTGAGGACTACAGGCTGCAATGGCTTTGGCCTAAAAGTCTTTAATCTGACTTTCAAGTATGTCTTGCAGCATCCAGATTAGGTAAATTGATCACTCAATATTGATTGTGGGACAAGTTTTCCGTCTCTAAACTGTGTGGTGCAGAAATGGACAGTTATCCATCGATGTATAGTGGCTACTGGAGTCCATGGCTTCTGACCTTGGGAAGGATTAGGGTCTGGGAAAAAAAAAAAAAAAAGTCTCATCATTTAACCTTGCTCATATATCTTTTCCAAAACTGGTTATGATCAATTTAAAGGACGAGCTGTCCTTCACCAGGGACAACTTTGACATTGCAGCTTCTGGTTAAGAGATCAACTTTAGCATGTTTAATATCCTAATTTTAGTATTAATATATATAAATATATATATATATATATATATATACATACATACACATACATATACATATATATATATATATTTATATACAATTTAGATAAATGTGTTTATCTGTAACAGGTCTGAAATAATCCGCCAGCTGCCAGATCTGTAACAGATAAGAGAATGAAGATGAATGAATAATACTTCTGCCTTTCCCCTACAATGACCTCACTTTCCCAATAGATAGTGTAAAAGGCTAAAAAAAATTTACATTTTACTCTTTATTCAAGATTTTTGCACAACAGTGATTAGTTCACATAAATTCTTAACTGACCTGCTCCTGATGTGGCCCGGTTTCCAATCATAGTGCCCACTGACCACCCTGTAAGAGATTCATTCGTCCTCATTCTCTCATCCATTACCAGGTCTCCGGGGCAGGTGTCTCCACCACTGCCACCCAAACGACACTGCTCCATAGGGTGGGGCAGCAATCTCCACTATAGCCGCCCAAATCACACTGCTCCATACTGTGAGCCTTCCTGTGGGTGGTGAGCACGCTGGAGCACCTCAGTAGCAGCCTGAGAACTGGTGGATTGGAACCTAAAACTTCAGCTCCAGCAAAATGATAATAATTTAAAATGATAATAATGATTTTTGTGCTATATTAAAATGCTAAAAGGCCCACATCCTGCTTCCAGGCCATTGTTTTCTAAAGTCATGTCAAATAGTTTACACAGCTATTAAAAGCCATTTTGATGAATTATATATAAAATACCAAAAATCAATACAAAAAATTATTGGGATATAATTTTTATTTTTTTTTACTTTTAACTTTTTCTTACAAGATTTCATGTATAACTTATCCTTAATTTTGCTGTGGCCTAGTGGTTAAGTAAGCTAACTTGGGTCTGCAAGGTCCCCGGTTTGAATCCCACTACCGCCAACTTACCACTGCGATGCCCTGAGTATGGTATCGTCCCTACACACTGCTCATTATCTGCCCACTGCGCACTTTGATGATGGGTTAAATGCAGAGGCCAAATTTCGTTGTCCGCTGTGGTGTGAATCACAATGTCAAAAATAAATTTATTTTCTTGTTCTTTTCCCACTTTTATGTTACTGTTAACCTCGAGTCCATTTACCAAACCGTACTGTGGTGAGGGATTGCCATCGTTGCACTGACTAAGGATGCAGGGAAGGATCTTTTGTTTTAGCAGCGAGTCCTTTTTTTTTTTTTTTTCGCTTGCAAAAATAAATCTAACTTGTGTCAGCTGATCCTAAAAATAAATGAATCCAAATGTGACGATATGTTCCCCAGCGGAGCCGTAGGTTTATCTGTTAAATAGATGCATGCTCACAGTGAAGTGGAACTGTGGTCTCTAATGACAGGAATTGTCATTTCTGCACACTCAGCCCAAACGCTGCAACCAATAAGACTCTCCCTGAGCCGTGGTGTCATATATCACTAAATTTGTCTCCTGTTTTAGATTAACACGCTGTATCTGAAATGTGCCTGCCATTGCTCAAAAAATTACATTAGTGGGACAGCTGATGATGAATGGCTTTGACTGGTATTTTCTGTAATGGCTGCCCTTGACAGTGTTTGGATTTTTAAAAATAAACACTGATGTTCAGACTGCCCTGCATTGGAAATACTTTAATAATATGTGGGATCACATTCTCAAAAGGTTCCTGCAGAAATAAATTGAACATCCACAATATACTGTCACATCATGTGAAGGTCATCGCATCATACATTTACACTGAGATCTTGACTGGCATCAAATCATATGGAGAAGGAGATAAGGAAATCAAAGAGAGGCCTCTGGAGAGCATTGTCCAATAGTTACTGTGCTTAAAAAGTGGAAATAATAATAATAAAATATAATAATGAAAGTAATAATAATAATCCTAATAGCATGGCACATAAATCTAACCTAACCTCAACTTCTTATGGGCCAACCACCCTCAAGAAGGCTCACAATATGGTACACTCTGATTTGGGTGGCGGTCATGGAGATTACTGCCCAACATTGGAGAAGAGGATGAATAAATTATTATTATTATTATTATTTTATTATCACTACTACTACTACTACTACTACTACTACTACTACTACTACTACTACTACTACCACTACTACTACTATTACTACTACTACTACTACTACTACTACTACTACTACTACTACTACTACTAATAATAATAATAATAGTAATAATAGTAATAATAATGATGACAAATGTTTTTATTAATTCATCATTCTTATTATTACGGTAATAATAACAATTATTATCATAAGGCAGTGGTGGCCTTGTGGTTAGGGGAGTGGACTTTGGTCCGCAAGGCTTTAGGTTTGAATCCACCAGCTGCCAGGTTGGTATGGAGCCAGAATAGTCTCAAAAAGAACACACTCTAAGCACAGATCCACGGACATATTCTGAGAAGAACACACAAACACTTTAGACGACAAAATACTTTTGTGAATTCTTCAAACTATGTTTATGAATCATCCTACACACATGCAAATCGTGCTTTTAAAGGTGCAAAGGGAATTTGGTGGTGCAAGCTGCTCCTGAGACCCGGCAACGGACAAGCGGATGAAGATGAATGAATGAATAATACTAAAAGAAATGGCATTGTGCTGCTCTGACACACATACATTGTAATGGACCACAGGAAGTCTCACAAATTGGCGCAGTGTGATTTGGGTGTCAGCTGTGGACATGGCTGCTCTCGCAACCTAGCATAAATGGGAGGATGATAATGAAAACATAAATTAATATTAACATTATTATCATATTATCATCATCATCATAATTTCTTGTTGCAAAAGTATTGCTCCCTCATTGCATCACAACATTTCAATCTGTCACATGTATCCTGTATTTATATTTAGGCAGAAATTAAAATAGTTGTATGGGTAAAACACAAGTTTTGCCATTTTAAACACCCAACAAAGCCCCTTAAGTATTTGAGAAATTGCTAATATACACATAAATAATGTAATAACTCTCTCATCTCCATTTCCCAGTTTTCGGCCCTTAGCAGGTGACTTTTGGAGTGCAACACCTGCCATAGATGAGGGATCTCTGTATACTGAAAAAAACATATTCAAAGCACTTTGATTTACACATTTTGCACATATTTAATACATAAAAATTCATATAAATATTACACACGTTTGGTAATTTTAATATATTTTATAATAAAATAATTAGTTATGGCATTGCATCATCTTCTTAAAATCCACATTCAACGACAAAAAAATAAAAATAAAAAATGAAAAGATTTGTGAAAAAAATCTCGTACTGTTGCTGCATGCTTAAGAAAACAACATGTTGTTCCTTTCCCCCATTTTAAGTGCTGCCAATGTTTAATTGTATAAATTAAACACTCACAGTCTGCATTAAAATATTGCAACATCGTGTCACCTTTTTAATGGAGTAATGGAAGGAAGCAGCTCAGTGATTAAACCATGTATAAGCAATGAACGTGTGAATATAGGTGTAATTCCTTTATATTATTTGTAAAAAAAAAAAATATATCTTAATTTTTGCAACTCCAGATTCATTGGTATGTAAATTAGTTTTGCAGACACCTCCGTCAGAAATCCTTGAATCTTTTGGCAATGGTTCAGACTGAAGATGATAATTAGCCTAAGTTATTTGCCACCTAGGCTGTTAGAACACATGAAAGTCCTCATAAATAAATCAGCACAAAACAAAATGCTGTCTCTCAGTGGAAGCTCTGTTTTTTATTTGAAACCAGCGTCGCACCTCCAATTCACCGCACAGTGCAACAGTGTGATCTTATCTTTTGCACACTTACATCTTACTGAAAAACTTTTTTTTTTCCCCACTTTTATTACAAACTGACACAAAATGTTAGAATGGTTAATTTTCTTTCTGAAATCCATAAATGTTAATGACTACAATTTATGACCACCCACCCAATAGATTCTGATGTATTCCACCTGATGAAAGATTGGCGTTTTCAAGTCATGCATTGTTGTCCTGAGAATGCAGTAGTGCATTATTTGCTCAATAATAAATTAGCAGGGTCAAGCACTTAGTAATAATGGTAGTTTAGTGGAATCTCTGGAAATACACAGTGTTGTTAAAGCTAAAACATTTTTTGTTTATTATTAATTTCTGTTAAAGAAAAGGAAAGAAATCAAACCCATCGTCATTGTGATCCACACCAATGCACACTGCGAAATGTGACCTCTGTATTTTAACTACCAGCATAGTAAATGAAAGAAAGAAAGAAAGAAGAAAGATTTTTTATTTTTGTCATTGTGACGTTGTGATTGACACCACAGCGCACAACAAAATTTTTACCCATCAACAAAGTGAGCAGTGGGCAGCTAATGAGCGCCTGGGCAGCAGTGTGTAGGGGTGGTACTATGCTCATGGTATCTCAGTGGTAACTTTGCGGTAGTGGGATTCGAACCGGGGACCTTGCAGACCGAAGTCCGCTTCTTTAACCTCTAGGCCACTGCCCAGGGTGGTGAGCAGCTTTGAGCCCCTGGGCTGCAATGTGTTGGGGCGGTAAAGTGATCAGTGGACCTCTGCTGGTGGGTTCGGACCCTGTTTTGTAGACACTAAGCCACCACATAATTTGATTAGCACAGTCAATTTTGATTAAAGATGTGAAATAAATAAATAAAATAAAAAAAATATCTTCTAAATCTTAGTGAGTGTGGTTGATTGTTTCCAGTGGATTCGTCACTGGTACAGTGCAGATTTGATCCTGAAACCGGTTAAAAGAACGAAAACCATTAACTTTTGACATTTTTTCTTGTAACAGTAACAAACCCAGAAACACATTTTTTTTTTTTCGTAATTTTTAAAGAACACAAAGAAACCAGTATGGACCAGTTAAAATTATTCATAAATACATATTTTGCTTCTCGAACAAGATTGTATGTTTCGGTTTTTGTTCCTTGAACCGGTTCAAAGCCCTGGTGCAGTTTAAATTAGTAGTGGTCCAGGGAACTGATTTTCTCCACAACTCAGGAAGATTGATGGATGAATGACACAACATGCAGGTGATTCCCTAACTCCGGGCACCAGGATTATTTCCTTCCGACTTATCCGGGAAGTGCGGGTGGAGTAATAGAATATTATTACACCACTTTACATCACTGCTGCGTTTGTCAGCTGGATGGTTTTAGGTTGTAACTGTAACACATTTGAAACAAATCTGTCCATTTACATTGACCGACAGTAGTTTTCCCACTGCTGTCTCTCTTGTCAGCGCGGTGAGTAAAGATGTTGGCAGTTTATTCATTTGACTGAGAATTATGTCAAGATATGTCTTGTCTCCTGCAGGATCTGGCGGATGAAAAAAAAAAAGAATAAAAAAAATAGCAGAAATAAACCTGGAGGATATAAAGGCGGTCTTTAGCTCACAGAGAACTGCTTAGGCTCAATGTTGAATGTGTCATATGCAACATTAATCCGGGAGCTCAGATTTCTGTCAGGCTGATTTTTATCTGTTGACTGGTGTTTCAAATGGCGTCTGTGTGGCTCAGGCAGGAGAAACGAGAGATAGGGTGAGAGGAGAGGGGGTAGAATGTTTTATTTTGTTTGAAAGACTGAAGAGAAAATGATGAAATAGGACTGACATGCTGTAGTTTTGGTTGGCTGGGTAGACAAAAGAGAGCAGGGGAAAAAAAAAATACTTGAAAGTACAAAGAGACAGGTAGACAGGTCTGGTATGCTGGCAACAGTAGGGTCAGCATGCACGCTGCAATTGGGCCCTCACCAACACACACACGCACCATCCACATCAATCTCTACTGCTGGTGTCTCCATAACACAACACAGCAATCACTTTTCCCTGAGCTCTTCAGCCGGTGCAAATGGACACACTTCAGTTT
>JAFBJS010001344.1:40637-56563 GCA_016785265.1 Paraplagusia blochii | reverse complement strand
TCCTGTCTGTGTTGTCCCTCTAATCACCTCATTCCTGATCCTGTCCATCCTTGTCCCTGAATGTGTTTTTGTGTGCATATATATATATATATATATATATATATATATATATTATGTACATATGTAGACATATATGTCTGTATCTTATTGTATTTTATTGTTCAGTTCTGTCCTGCCAAGGGATTTATGAAGGTCCATATATTTATCTACATATTGCAATACATATCATATTGCAAGATTTATGAATCTTAAGTTATCTTATTACCTAGACCTCTAAATATGTTAGACCAGGCATGAGTCAACTTTTTGACTCATGGGCCACAAATGGTCCTAAAACTGTACAGAGTCCAGAGTCCAGAGCTGAAAAATTGATTGTACATTTGATCTTAGATAAATGGCATCTAAAAGTCATTTATAAAACATTTCTAATACGTTTCATGACGCCATCTAATACGTTTTATGACGGGACATATTATTGCAGGCAAAAGGCAGAAGTATAATGATAATATAAATCGATTATTTAATTTGGACAAGGTTGCCAGGCCTCATTAAAACAGTTTCACGGGCTGCATCTGGCCCCTGAGCCTTAGTTTGCCCATGCCTGGGTTGCGTGATATTTGGCTTATGGTCACTGCTAGTGACCACTATAACCCACAATCCCTCGTAAGACACCAGTCACATGTCTGTAACAATAAAAAATAAATAAAATGAACAACTGTCCAGACATTGGTACAGAATAGTCAGGATTATTTTTTTTTTATTAATTTACCTTCAGTTTCAATAATGTTACAGAAAAAAACATCCTCTTCATCATATTTATACAGTAGTAGTAGAATGCTGTGTCATTGCTTCGTTGCAAGTGCTGGTCATAGTTTATAGTATGTGCAGTGTGACACTGAGTTCAGTCCCGTGTAACTAATCACTCAGTACAAAGGCAGTTTATCGATAACCTGCATCTTCTGTTTCAAATGGATCTATCTGGGTTTGATTGGTCCTCCTTGGGCAGGCGCCAGGCAAAGCTCTGATGCTGGATTCACGTCATTCTGGAATTATCATTAACAAAGCTGCCGAAAGCAATACAAAAACAAAGGAGCTGAATTACTGCCATAATCGCTACTTGAGATTCAATTTAGTTGTGATTCGGCAAAAAATATTTGCTTAACTTTTTCACCCTGTTTTCCCAATTGACACATCAGGCAGAGCGATGGTACCGTATTTCCATGTAAATGAAGCCATGCTTATATTTCAATTTTTTTTTTTTTTTTTTTTACAATGAATGGAAATCAATGTGAAAAATCCAACATATACAGTAGAATAAAGTACAGTTGACATTTGGAAGACTTTCACCTCTTAGGCTTAAATACCAGTATGTTGCTTATACTAGGCCTAAGAATTTGGTTTGTACTTGAAAAACTGTATGCACGTGTATGTAATATTTGTGTATTTTACAGGGTGGAGTGCCCCAGAACATGTATAGCATGTTTAGAAAACAAAACTTCAGTCTCTACTCTCTTTCTCTGCGCGCTTTTTTTTTTCGTTCATCTTTCCTCAAGTTAATCATCAGTCTTTTAAGTACGTTTATTTCAGATTTATGAGATTAGGATGGAAATGATCAATCTGTACCATAAACACCATGCCAGAAACACAGGGCTCACCTCACAAACTGCTACATAAATTCCCATTTTTACAACGAAATTGTGCGAAATTAAGCAGAAAACGTAACTTTTTGCAACCATAACTACTTCAATCCATTATCTGTGATGGTTGCAAATATTAAACATTGCCTTAAACAAAAAAGGTCCTGGGTTTGAACCCCGAGGAACCACATGATTGGATCACATGTTGAAAAAAACGGTTTTCCTGTTCTGGGTTAAATAAGGGACTATATATACTTTTTATTAATTCATTTTTAACAAAAAACAAGAAAATTAAATAATTCTTCAAATGTACCTTTCTTTGTATTACTTGCATTTACAGCCTAAGCCTAAAGCAGGCGCTGTAGTTTGTTGTTGGCACTTGGCGAACTGGGGCTGTGGCTAATAATTGGCGAGACATCAACGTGTCCTTTTTTTTTTTTTTTAAGGGTGGCAATTTTTTCATAAAATACCATAGACATGGTTAGCATTGAGATACCGTACAGCACGTGTGTCAAACTCAAGGCCTGCGGGCCAAATGTGGCCCTCCAAGGTCTTTTTGTGTGGCCCATGAGATGTTATAGCATTTCCCTTACAAAGTGATAAATATATTTATATTTTTTATCATACAATTCTTCTTGAACATAAAATATTCATTTGAAGGAACCTTTCTTATAAAGTAGTTATGTTTATACAGTCTTCCAGTTACAACAGGAGCTTCAAGGGAAACTGTATCGTTGACGTGGGCCTGACACCCCTGCTGTACAGTACAGGAAGTGCAAAACAATGTTACATTATGGAAAACTGTGGCAAAGCTCTATACGGATTGACAATTTGAATTTTCTTTTTTTTTTTACAAATCCTAAAATAAAATTACATTGCTCATTACACATTTACAAGCCTTGAGAGAGATTTACTTTTGTAAAAAAACAAAAAAAAATTACAAGGTGTGTAACACTGTTACAAGCGTCCAAAACAAACTTTGTAACTTTTTCAATCAGGAAAAGACAATGTTGCTGTCGTTAACACAAAATGGAGAGCAATGGAGCCGTCTATGCCTGTTTTGTAGCAAACATCTGAGCCGACCAATGTGGTTTTTAGTTTCGTGCGGTCGGTCTTTGGAGTTCTCTCCACACCCCAGTTGGAAGGACCCTTGGCTACATTCCCTTTGTGGCTGAAAAGTTACTAGTACATTTGTTTGGCTTTATGTAAAAGTGTTTCACATTGTAAAATTTACAATGTAAATTTGTCATGACAATGTCATTTTGTTGTCCGATTTGTAAATTTGTTTTTTGTAAAATGTAAATTTGTCTCAAGCTTGTTAAAAGTGTTTCACATTTTGTAAAATACTTTTGTACCTCACGGCCACCGTAAAACAGGATCGAAAAAAAATGACATTTATGCACCAGTGTTTATCAAAAACGAACATTAATCACATTAGAAGACCTGATGTTCACTCCTGATCTCACACAGCCCAAGGAAAATATACCCACGAGTGTGTACAACAGGGGTCTCAAACTTGCGGCCCGTGGGCCTTTTGCGGCCCATGGAACGATATTTTGCGGTGCCCACATTGATATAAGAGTTGAATTAATATTAATACGTTATAGATTTGTTCTCCACATTTTATGGTAAATCCTATAAATCTCAAAACCCTGATTCACAGTCCCCCTCTGGTTCAGTGTTGTATTACACAGAATCTATGGGAAACTAATTTTTTAAATAAAATTTTTACTTTTGTATTGGACACTGAAAGCTAATGCAGCCCTTCTCTGAAATGATAGTGTGGGTGGTGGCCCTCAACTTATTGGAGTTTGAGACCCCTGGTGTAGAAAGTAAGATGATGAGGATGAGTAGGAGGGGGGAGGGACAAAAGACGCATCGGCCAATGAGAACACAGGTCCGAGATTGTAGCAGACAACTGAGGTATGTAGCCAAAAATAAACCAAACTTCTGTTAAAGTACATTTTATGGGACGATCGTTCAGCAGAACTCGGAGTCTGACCTGAATGCAGCATTAGATCTTTGACCATGTGTTTGGCATTGCTCACACTGGAACTATTCTGTTAGTGCTAAATGTAAAATAAGCCTCTAGGATTTTAACGGTCACATGTGAATTCCACAGTAGTTCATCAGAGCAGGAGCTTTTATAGAATATTTTTTATATCTTTACAAAGCACCGTGGCACAGCCATGGTGAGAATACTAGCACCTGAACTTCCCGCCACGCCTCGCTTTCAAGTGACGTCACTTCACAGTTTGACTGAATGGAGAAAACTGTGAAATCCAACCGGACGTAGTTTATTTCAAGTCATCTTCCATCAGTCCCTCACATTTCACGGGCACAAATTGGAAATAGTTGTAGGCCTTCAACAAATCTGAAGTCAAAACTATTCTGTAGTTTACTGACATAAGAAGAACCTTCGCCTTTCTTATCGAAACCAAATAAAAGATAAAAACCTACAATGCATTTAACCCCGATCACCAAAGAGTTTGTTACATATTATTCTCAGTTGTTGCCGGAAATATTCAACATAGCACCAAAGGTGGAATTACATTTGCTGAACACAAAAAATTGCTGAACCGTCCTTAAAACTGAAGCCGCGTTCTTCAGAGACTTTAGATCAAACCTGGGAAAACTAAGGCCCGGGGCCCGGATGAAGTCCGTTTTGGCTTTGTAATCCGGCCCACCAAACATGACCAAATTACACAGTTGCAAAGCCAACATTTCCCCAATAGACAGTCCAGAAGAGGCTCAAAGCATTTTAGCCTTTATTCAATAATTTACTCATCATTTGTCTTATAATCTTTCTGATCCTGTCCTGGCCCGCAACTCAGATTTTTGTACCACCTGTGTCCCGCAAGTCCAAAGATTTGCCCAGACCTGATCTAGATGGAAGTGGAGAAACAGCAGAACAGAAGCAAGGCCAGATGGTGCCATTACTAGATGCAAAACAAACAAACAAAAAAATCGATTTTAGGCTAAACTGATTCAAAATCGATCCATAAAAATCGATTCATCATTTATTTTTCCATTTTTTGTAATTGCTCCTACATAGTGGACCTGGTGGACCTATGTAACTGTCTACGAATTTCAAACATGAGCTGGTCAAGGTAGAAACTTTGACTTATTGAATTTTGTAAACACTTCTATTTGTGTCTCTCTTAGTGTCTTAGATTGAGTTCGAGGTCCACTGTAAAAACGGAGAAGATAGTGTAGCAACAACTATATATTATATATTTACTTATAAATGTTAAATAGACGACCTGAAATAGATCGGAGCCAGCCTTGTCCAGGCAGGATTCTTATTTGGTGTAGGTCAAGATAGTGACGGTAATGTAAAGTGACTTTATTGGCCTTTCCGTAGCCTATAGTGTCAAAATAAAATCTTTGACCAATCACAGTACAGACTGAGATCAGGAGTTCTTTCCAGTTCTCGGTGCTACCAAATATGCTGCAGGGAAATAATTGAAATCAATATAAAAGAATTGATAGTATGGAAAGACATGTCCTGCATAGATGTCCATACGTTTGAGCCAATCTAATGATGAACTTCTAGGTTAAGACTTTTAGAAATCTAGATATTAAGTGAAAAACACATTGAGTCCATCAGCTTGACAAATCACATCATTAACATTGTGTTGCAATTTTAATCTAATTCATGACTTTTTAAAAAAAAATCCAAGTTGCACAATTTAAACAGTGTTGCAACTGAAATCTAATTCTGTATAAAGTTGACTGAACATTTTGATCAAGATCTAGCAGCGTTTTTTTTCTGAAGAAGGTAGATTCCAGTCTCCAAATGAGGCAAAGTAGCAGGTTGTGAACTGTTCAGACGCTAAATAAAAGACGGCATTTTTCGCTTAAAGATATTTTCAACTGTTCTTAGAACTTTTCGATTGATTCTCGTACATGCAGGGAACCTTTCAACCGCAGTTGTTAAAACGCAAGCCACTCTCTACACAAGAACAAAAAACAAAAAACTGATGTTTTTTTTAATATTCTGAAGTGTTGAAGTGTATTATAAATCTTTTTCATAGATATTGTCATAGCAAAGGATTTCATGGCTTTTACTGAAAACCATGTTTAGGTCAGTTTCACAGTGTGGTTTTAGACGTCAAAACAAAAGGGGAAAAAATAAAATCACCTCTTTTAGAATATCTAAAAAAAAACAAAAAACAAAAAAAAAACGACTTTTTTTATTGTACCATAAAAAATATTATTTGTTAGGATCCATGTTTGGGTCACTTTTGTCAGGGGAGCTTACAGTAAATATTAAAGTTACGTTATCTGGGCAGGGGGCGCCAGAGAGGTCACAGAAAAAAGATGAGGTGAAACCAGGCAGCAACGCAGTAAGGTTAAGGAAGAGGTGCTAAAAGGACGAAAAGTCAAGTTTCGTGAGGACGATTCGAGAAAGGAAAAGGTAAAGCTACATGTTCACAATAAACCAGGGTTATAACGTGTTCTCACACAGCGCAAATGATCGGGAACGTGAGGGGGTGAATACTGCTAAGGTGATAATAATCAATAATAGGGATTAGAATAAAGAGAATATTATCTAAGTATATTTGTAGTTATAATAATAACAATAATAATAATAATACAGAATAAATTTCTTTTTAAATATTTGTTTTTACTTTTTTTTCCCATTAAAATACAGTTCCCCAGAGCAGACGGCTGAGGATTCAGACTGCGCTGGCTCCAATTGGCTGTTGCATATACATCACAGCTTATGGCGACCAGGTAGACATGCATCACTTCCTGCCCCCTCCCATTTCCTGTACAGACAGGAAGTCCTGGCACAGCCACGGTAATCAGTAGTGTTTGACAGGGAAGTCTGAGAGAGAGGGATGAGAGCAGTTCAGCGGGACATTAGTGAGCCGGGATTCTTCATCAACGTGGTGAAGAGTGTGAGTGTGAGTGTGTGATTCACCTGCATCATAGTCGACCAATCACCATGACATCAACAACCTCCCCCTTGTGGAGCTCCACGTACTGCTCAGTTTTAGGAGGCAACATCAGCAAGCCGTTAGCACTTCTCATGGACATGAGCCGACTGGAAACCTGGTTTCCTAACGAAAAAAAGTAGACAAAATTGGTTACGACCTAAAAGCTCACTCTTCGCTAACTATGAAATCTCCTTAATCAGTGTTTCCCAACCTTTTTAGCACCAAGGACTGGTTAAATGTCTGGTACTTTGTTCACGGACCTGTCATTAAGTTGTGGCAGATAAATACCCCTTAATAAAATTCTTTTTCCAGTGTTCTGAAATATTTTCCTACCTATAAAATCTTCCTACCCGAATTATCTGTGTATGGGCACAACAAGGATTTCTCAAGTTCACACAGCCTATAATTTTCTCCTACCAGACCGGTATACAAGGTTAGAATCTTATATCAATGTCTCTGCATCATTTTGAGTTTATTATCGTTGTCTTCACTGAGAAAATATTTCCTAATCAAATAAAGTTGCATTATTGATGATGGAATCCTAGCCATTCTATTGGTCAGTTCTTTTGTTGATATGGGTATGGATCAAGTGGAAGGAATAGACAGATGGGACCAAAAGGAAACAATATTTCTCTGTGGCCCGGCACCAATTCACCATCGGACCGGTACCGGTCCCTGGCCCAGTTGTTGAGGACCGCTGTTCTTAATAAAGACTTTAGGAATGACTGTCATTAACATTCGCCGATATCATATATTGTCCAAACCCTTTCTGATTTTAATATTAACTGACAACGATGTAGCGGGGAAAAAAGTGTGGTTCTCAAATATTCTCTGCCCCCTGGAGGACATTATTGAAATACAACTGGTCATCTGGCAATTAAGTAATTAATTAATCTTCATCCACTTATCTATCACTGGGTCTCAGGGGCAGCAGTCTCCACAAGTGTCACCCAAATAACATTGCGCCAGATTATTAGCCTTCTTGCGGGCTATGGCAATTGACAGATTCAATCCTGAAGCCACTTCCTTAACTGCTAACAATGTCGCCCTCACCTTGTAATATTTATTTGTCTGTACAAAGGACATTAAGAGTGCCTGGAATTTTACCATCCCCAGATTAGCAACATAAATTAAGCAACAATGCTGCCATCTAGTGACTAGTGGCAGGTTTACCGTTAATAACATCCTATCAAGAAGAACCCAGACTCTGACTAGTCCAGGACATTGCTCTATATATAATATAAATCATCTATTAAAACCCACGCACTCTAATATTGATGTTTCTTTAACGAAGGAAAGAAAAAAAAGTAAATAATTGTAACAGATATTGAAAAACATGCAAACACAGTTTGATAATATCAGTCGTCAGCCATCTCTTTTATAACAATTGTGTAATTTAGGTTTTAAAGTGAAAAAACATCAGTGCACTGTAGAAAAAATAATATGGACAAAATGGTTTTGTGTCCTGTCCTGTGTGTACCTGTGCTTTGTGCCCACGGCAGCGGCTCCTGGTGGTGCCAGGTGAGAATACAGCGATGATACTCCGGCCTGGGATCCAACTTAACATCGCAGGAAAGCTAAACCAAAACGCACGTTAGTCTGGGAGCAGAGTACGCACTCTTTTAATCTACGTCCAGGCAGTTGTTTTGTGTGTAGGGCGTCGTACCCTAGCTTTGATGATGGTGGGTCGAGGGTCCAGGATGCCTTGCATCTTCCTCAGTGCAGGAATAACAAAAAGATTACAAGTCACCACTGCGGACACTGGGTTACCTGGAGAAGAAGACGACTCATTCATCAGTATCACCACAGTCCACGACACTGAACGTCTTCACGACTTATTAAGAGTTTGAAAAATAATATTAAATGTATTTTGCGTCGATGAGTTCAGACATTTGAATACATCCCAATACCTGGTAGAGCAAAGATGAGTTTTCGTGCACCATCGATGTCAACAGTGGCAAAGGTAGTAGGAAGACTGGAGGAAACAGACACACAGATCACTGAGTAGTATTGTATTAGTATCAGTAGCACTCTTCTTAGTTATTATAGGGGATGTACAATAACATTGGTCAACTGTGTTATTGGCCTGACATAAGCATATTTACCCCTGTCCCGGACCCTTATCATAGGATAGTTCTTTTTTTTCTTCTATAATAAAAATCCAATAAAGGAATGTCTGGGTTTTGCCAAATTTGCTGGAATCAAACATAGGTTCCTGAGACGTTTACCTCAGTGTTGGAAGCAAGCGGCTGCATATATCGCTATTGTTCGGACAATATGGGTAAAGGTTAATATCAGACATTGTCCGTCATTATGAGGTAGGTATGTAGGCAGGTAGGTAGGTAGGTAGGTAGATAGATAGATAGATAGGTAGATAGGTAGATAGGTAGATGGATAGATAGGTAGATGGATAGACGGACGGACGGACGGACGGACGGACAGACAGACAGACGGATAGATAGATAGATAGATAGGTAGATAGATAGGTAGGTAGGTGGGTAGGTAGGTGGGTAGGTAGGTGGGTAGGTAGGTAGGTAGGTAGGTAGGTGGGTAGGTGGGTGGGTAGGTGGGTGGTAGGTGGGTAGGTAGGGGTAGGTAGATGATAGGTGGATAGATGGATAGGTAGGTGGGTAGGTAGGTAGGTAGGTAGGTAGATGATAGGTGGATAGATGGATAGGTAGGTAGGTAGTGGGTGGGTAGGTGGGTAGGTAGGTGGGTAGGTGGGTAGGTAGGTGGGTAGATAGATAGATAGATAGATAGATAGATAGATAGATAGATAGATAGATAGATAGATAGATAGGTAGATAGATGGGTAGGTAGGTGGGTAGGTGGGTGGGTAGGTGGGTGGGTAGGTGGGTAGGTGGGTAGGTGGGTAGGTAGGTAGGTAGGTAGGTAGGTAGGTAGGTAGATAGATAGATAGATAGATAGATAGATAGATAGATAGATAGATAGGTGGGTGGCTAGGTAGGTAGGTAGGTAGGTAGGTAACTAGGTAGGTAGGTAGGTAGGTAGATATATAAGACAGATAGACAGATAGATAGATAGGTAGGTAGGTGGGTGGCTAGGTAGGTAGGTAGGTAGGTAACTAGGTAGATGGGTAGGTCGGTGGGTGGGTAGGTAGGTAGGTAACTAGGTAAGTAGGTAGGTAGGTAGATAAGATAAATAGATAGATAGACAGACAGATAGACAGACAGACAGATAGATAGATATTGCTATTTTGCTAAGATTTTTATTCTGGCATTCTTATCTTTATCTGTCCCCCAGGGGGCGCCAAACAGTTTCACATTTTAGCAATGGATTAACAAATTCAGGAAAAATAATTTCAATGTAGAAAAAAGGGAATTGCGGGAAAAAAAACATGAAATTTCATCATTTAACAGTTCATTTCTCCTGCTGCTTCAAGTCCATCATTTAAACCCCTGTCCCGGACCCTTCTTACCCCGGTTTCATAAAAACTCGTCCAAAATGGATCTGAGCATGAAGGTCAATATCCAGCACCTGCTTCAGGTAGTCCTGTCACAAACACAGAAGATCATAGTACTGTGTTAAAAAATACAGTTTAGTGGAGCCTGGAACCCTGTGAGTAACAAAGCACCAAATCCAACGTACCTTCTCTCCCATGGACACGCCCCCAGACGTGATGATGACATCGGCACGACTGATGCCTTCGTGGAGGGCTGAGAGCAGGTCATCGGGGCTGCAGACACAGGAGTTAAAATCCTTGTTGTGTGCATGCACAGTTAATTTGGGTAGGAAGATTTTATAGGTAGGAAAATATTTCAAAACACCAGAAATTAAATTTTATTAAGGGGTATTTATCTGCCACAAATTATGGACCGGTCCATGAAAATAGTACGAGACATTTTGCTGGTCCGTGGCGCAAAATATGGTTGGGGAACACTGTTACACAATTGCCCCACAATTTATGACAATATCAACAATTTCCTCGAAGAGGCAGTTGTAAATGGAAGTCTAAAGATGTAACTACTCTGAAACTTATTAATCCATCTTACTGCAGTTTGCTTATATTCTATTTACGTACCTAATATTGTTCATTGCTCTTTAATAAAACCATTTTTTTTTAATTTATCACGTTAAAAAACTCTTCTGCATAGAAATTTTAGAATGGAGTTTCAGAATGCTTCTGAAACTCCAGCTGGCCACACAAGATGAATCAGCGTACATATACCGTAATTTCCGGACTATAAGCCGCACCCAATACATTTTTTAAAGGAAAAAACATTCTGTACATACATGAGCCGCACCTGACTATAAGCTGTATTCTTTTTGTATTTTCCATGATGAGGGTCAGTTTATGCTAATTTTATTCATGTACAAAGCGTGTTACCATACGTTAAACTTCTTCTTCTATGGTGTTTACTGGCGGTTGTGACTTGCGTATTCCTAGACACCACCTGTCTCACTCTTACCTTTTTCTGCTCGATCAGTTAACAAAAATGCATACATTAGCCTCATCTCTGCATAAGCTGCAGGGTTGGAATTGTGTGACAAAAGTTGCGGCTTGAAGTCTGGAAATTACGGTATACGTACGTATAGATTAATAGATAAATTATTTATTATGAGGCCTTTGGGGTTTGAACCCCGGCTGGGACAGTTGGCTTCCTGTGGCCTCTCCACCCACAAAAAGGCGCAGTGTGATTTGAGTGGCAGTTGTGGAGACGGCTTCCCCAGCTGCCCGGTAATGAATCACCGCTGGTACATATACACATATGTATATACTGTATACTTATACGATATACAGTCATGGAAATAAATGAGACCTCTAGAGACCACTCTTTCTTTAATTTCTTGTCCATTTAAAAGTCTGCTTCCACTTAATCTACATTAATCTGGACAAATATAACAACAACAAAAAAGGCTCATAATTCAGTTTAATTTCAGAGCTGATTTCTGGCCATTTTGCATGGTTTTATTGACAGTGACAAAAATCACTTCTGTTCCTACATCACTAGCAATAACATTGTACTCACAAATACAGTGCTTTTAGTCATTGCATGGTTTTGTGTTCATTGTTTCCCCCAGGTGATAAACCTTTAGTGGAACAAGACATTAAGATGAACAAGGAATTGAAGAAAACAGCAGAGTGGACTAATAATTTTCTCCATGACTGTATATGAGCACAAAGATCTCTAAATACAGTAAGAGAGAGAATCTAGGAAAACTGTATATGTCAGCTCTGTCTCCCAAACTGGAGTCCCAGACCAGAGCAGCTGTCCCAGCTCTACATCTTCGTTCTCTTACTTGTCACCAACAATGCCCAGGTTGATAGTGGGGTATCCATGCTCCTGGATGGTGGCCAGAAGAGTGGAGCGGTTGGAGTCTCTGATCTTCCCTGGGTGGAGGTCGTCCTCTGGATTCAACAGCTGAGGGCACACAGAGACAAGGAGACCTCATGAAGGACTGTTGTTCTTACACGTTTCCTTCCAGTAGGTGTCACTGTCTTCAGAGCTGGTACCTCATTCCCAGTGGACATGACGGCCACAACAGGAAACTTGTGCACGCTGACTTCAGTCACGCCCACTGTAGCCAACAGACCAATCTCTGACGGGCCCATGTGTGTTCCCTTGGCCAGTACGCACTCCCCTCGCCTGATGTCGTGACCAATGGGTCTGTCCACACACACACACAAGCATAACTAATGCAGCTCTGACATCAATGAACAATAGCTTCATTCCTGTCTTCTACAACTAACCGGATGTCTTGTCCAGGTCGAGCCTGGACCATAATCCTGACCTCCAACTCCTCTGTTCCCTGTAAAGGGGTGAGATTGGAATTGGTGATGCAGATCATTTAGGTGGTGAAGCCTTCAAGAAAAATATCAGAGGAATATAATAAAACTGTTCAGAGCAGTGGAGGGTGTGGAGGAGAGGAGAAGAATAGGATGGAGTCAGGATGGAACAACTGGAGAAAAGAGTCAGGAGTGATCTGAGATAGAAGAGAGTCAGCTAAGGTGGAGGGACAGGTTTACAGGACAGTGGTGAGACCAGGATGAGACACTAGGAATAGGTAGAAGACAGGAGACAGAGCTGGAGGTGGAGGAGTTAAAGATGCTGAGGTTCTCTTTAGGAGAGACAAGGATGGACAGGATCAGGAAAGGTGATTAGAGGGACAACACAGACAGGAGGGTTTGGAGAAAAAGCTAGAGAAGACAGATTGAGATGGTTTGGACATGTTCAGAGGAGGGACAGTGGATACATTGGTAGAATGATCTAAGAGATGGAGCTACCAGGTAGAAGACAAAGAGGAAATTGATGGATGCAGTGAGGGAGGACATGGAGGTAGTTGGAGTTAGAGTAGAAGATACAGAGTACAGGGGGAGATGGAAAATGTTGACTCGCTGTGGCAACCCCCCAAAAAAAGGGGACAAGCCAAAAGGAAAAGAAGAAGAAGACAGGACAGTGGTGAGACCACCCATCATAGATGGATTGGAGACACTAGGAATAGGTAGAAGAAAGGAGACAGAGCTGGAGGTGGAGGAGTTAAAGATGCTGAGGTTCTCTTTAGGAGAGACAAGGATGGACAGGATCAGGAATGAGGTGATTAGAGGGACAACACAGACAGGAAGGTTTGGAGAAAAAGCTAGAGAAGACAGATTGAGATGGTTTGGACATGTTCAGAGGAGGGACAGTGGACACATTGGTAGAATAATGATCCTAAAGATTGAGCTACCAGGTAGGAGACAAAGAGGTTGATTGATGGATGCAGTGAGGGAGGACATGGAGGTAGTTGGAGTTAGAGTTGAGGAGACAGAATTGGACTTACGTCCTCAGACTCCCGCAGCAGTTCGGTGTCCTCCACCTGCACCACAGCGTCAGCTCCACAGGGGATGGGAGCCCCGGTGGTCACCCTCATCACCTGACCTGGCATCACAGTGTGAGTGGGCTGCACAGGGCAACAAGAGACTGATGAGCTGGACTGAAGACAGACTGTAGTTGTTTACAGTAGATTACAGATTATTGAGGAGCTCTGACCCTGAGGTTCTCACTCAACACACGCTGCAACACTATTCAACACTTCTAAAGTTTCTACACAGTTATTTATTCGTTTATTTTTTGTAACATTCATTAGTTACAGACAACGCAACAGGAAACAGGAGAAGTTGAGGTCCAAACCGCAACAAACATCAAATCAGGGACTGCAGATGGAAATTAGTTCTAAGAACTAGAGTCTGTTTCAAAGCATCTTTTCTTTGATTAATGCTTTTTGAACATTGTCCCTGTCAAATAAATAAATATCACAAGCTCGATTCTTAAATTGGCCACCAGATGACGCCAAATCTTGACAGCATTGGTAGTGAAGAATAGAGTACAGGCAGGATGGAACGTCAGGAGCAGCGTTGGGGAAGTTACTTTAAGAAAGTAAATTACTTTACTGGTTACTGTTCTGAAAAAGTAACTAGTTACGTTACTAGTTATTAAATTATAAAAGTAACTAATAAATAGTTACTCATTCATTCATTTTCATCCGCCTACCCGGAGCCGGGTTGCGGGGGCAACATTCGGAGGAGGGACGCCCAAACTTCCCTCTCCCTAGACACTTCCTCAAGCTCGTCTGGGGGGATCCCAAGGCGTTCCCAGGCCAGCCGGGCAACATAGTCGCTCCAGCGTGTCCTAGGTCTTCCTCTGGGTCTCCTCCCAGTGGGACATGAGGCGTCCAGGGGGCATCCGATGTAGATGCCCAAGCCACCTCAGCTGACTCCTTTCGAGGTGGAGAAGCAGTGGCTCTACTCTGAGCTCCTTCCGTGTGACAGAGCTCCTCACCTTATCTCTAAGGGAGCGCCCTACCACCCTGCGAAGAAAGCTCATTTCCGCCGCTTGTATCCGGGATCACGTTCTTTCGGTCATGACCCAAAGTTCATGACCATAGGTGAGAGTAGGAACGTAGATTGACCGGTAAATTGAGAGCTTCGCCTTAATAGTTACTTTACTTTAAAAAGACATTAAAAAGTTTAGTGTTGTGTTGTGTAGCAACTATCACAATGAAATGTAGTGGAACAATAAAAACAAAATAGATGTTTAGACATTTTGACAGGAATCTTTATTGTAACCTCAACTTGCCGTCGTCGTCCTTGTGGGTGTGTGCTGAGACTGTTAATTTCCCTATAAGGCAAGACGACCCGCCCCGGTCTCTTTCTGATTGGCTTAGCCTGAAACGTTAAACTATGTCAACCAATCATTGCTCCTTTTCAACGCATGGGTTCAGTTACTGTCCACTAGGGTTTGAACCCGGGAACCGGGATTTCCATGAAATGCGATCAGGTGGACATGTGTGTTAGTGTGTTAGTTCTGACCTGTTGTCCAGCCTGGGACTCTCCCATGATGAAACGGTCTCCGGGGCCGTCAGCAGCTACAGGCCAATGACAGTTAGTTTAACACAGTTCATTATAACCAATGTCTCCGTGAAAGATGAGTTGTGAGTTTAACATTGAACATTTTTCATCTCAGTCACGAGACATAGTAGTAAAATAACACATGATGTTCTGAAGGTCAGGACGGTGGAACCAGAAAGGACAAACAAGTTGTTAGCATAAACAACAATTTGCATGGATGAAACATTCTGCACCTGAACCTACATTTGTCCAACTGTAACAACACAGGCCTTACCTCGGACAGCGTAGCCGTCTTTCACAGAGGCAGGAAAGGGAGGAAGGTTATCTTTGGCATAGATGTCCTGAGCGAGGACTCGACCCAAACCAGCTGCAGAGATCGGAGAACAAAACACATGTTATAGGAATAAATCAGTGAAAGACAAGGAAAAAAAAACTAGCAAGGTCCAATTTTAACTCCTAACTTAATTTTCCAATAGCGATATCGACCAATACTGATACGTGCAGCTGTTTGCTGTATAAATAGAACTTTATTAATTTATCTTTCCATCTATCTCAGAACTTTACGTGTGATTCCCCCACATTTGGCAAAACACAGGCCATGTGTTATCGAAATGTCATTATCAGAGTAAAAAATGCACATTAATCTTCATGATATCACATAATTATACTTCTTTTCCTTTCAGTTTGTCCCTTTTTTCAGGGGTTGCCACAGCGAGTCAACATTTTCCATCTCCCCCTGTCCTCTGTTCTTCTACTCTAACTCCAACTACCTCCATGTCCTCCCTCACTGCATCCATCAATCTCTTCTTTGTCTCCTACCAGGTAGCTCCATCTCTAGGATCATTCTTCTACCAATGTATCCACTGTCCCTCCTCTGAACATGTCCAAACCATCTCAATCTGTCTTCTCGACATGGACTCCAGACATTTAACTTGGTCCAAAAGTATTTTATCGCAACCAGTACAGAGGTGAGAAAGTAAATGGAATACACAG